>CAWUDS030006254.1:0-38228 GCA_963859935.3 Lathyrus sativus | reverse complement strand
TCCCAATAGTAATGCTTTAAGTCGTGGAAGAATTTCTTCTTTTTGTTGATAAGTTAGGTCCAGTGGAAGCACGCCTGCGGCTAAGTAGTTAACGATGTCGGCAAACCAAGGCAAAGTGGCTTGGGCATAGACAGCTTCCACGGCTTTTTCAAGTTCTGGTTCTTCCGAGGTTAAGTTGGACATATCGCTTTCCAATTTGGCTATCAGACGTTCGTAAGGAAAATCGTCAGTGATAGGCACTGACTCTTGTTTAATGCCCTCTATTCAGGATAAGTGATCTGCAACTACGTTCTCGGTTCCTTTCTTATCTTTAATTTCTAAGTCGAACTCTTGTAATAATAGGATCCATCTCAATAATCTTGGTTTGGCATCCTTTTTGCTTATTAGGTACCTAATGGCAGCGTGATCTGTGTATATGATTATTTTGGCTCCTACCAAGTAGGAACGGAATTTGTCAAGTGCAAACACAACTGCTAGAAGTTCCTTCTCCGTTGTGGTGTAGTTCATTTGGGCAGTTTCTAAAGTTCTACTGGCGTAGTAGATTGCGTGAATCTTCTTGTCTTTCCTTTGTCCTAGAACTACGCCTACAGCATAATCACTTGCATCGCACATGATTTCGTATGATAATCGCCAATCTGGGGGTTGCATGATTGGTGCGGTAATGAGTGCTATCTTTAGAGTTTCGAATGCTTCCAAGCATTCTTTGTCGAAAACGAACTCGACATCTTTCATCAACAAACCTGTCAGAGGTTTTTTAATTTTCGAGAAATCCTTTATGAATCTTCGGTAGAATCTAGCGTGTCCTAAAAAACTTTGTATTTCTCGTATTGTTTTCGTAGGTTGAAGATCCTTTATGATCTCTATTTTTGCTTTGTCAACCTCAATCCCTTTTTCAGATATGACGTGTCCTAAGACGATGCCTTGTCGGACCATGAAATGACATTTCTCCCAATTGAGAACAAGGTTCACTTTAGCGCATCTTTTGAGTACCATTTCTAGATTTGACAGGCAGCTTTCAAAACTTGTCCGCATACAGAGAAGTCATCCATGAACACTTCCATGATGTCCTCTATGAAATCTGCAAAGATTGCCATCATGCATCTTTGGAAGGTTGCTGGAGCATTGCATAGTCCAAACGACATTCAGAGATAAGCAAAAGTGCCATAAGGACAGGTGAATGTTGTCTTTTCTTGGTCATCGGGGTGAATAGGAATTTGGAAGAATCTCGAATAACCATCTAGATAGCAGAAGTACGAATGTTTCGCTAGTCTTTCCAACATCTGGTCTATGAAAGGTAAAGGGAAGTGATCTTTCCGAGCCGCCTTATTCAGTTTTCTGTAATCGATACACATCCTACTTCCAGTCACAACTCTTTGGGTTATCGATTCACCTTTCGCATTCTTCACTACAGTAACGCCTCCTTTCTTTGGCACTACGTGCACTGGGCTAACCCATTGGCTGTCGGAGATCGGGTATATGATTCCTGTGTCTAGTAACTTTTTCACCTCGTCTTTGACTACAGTGCTTAAGATCGGATTTATCCTTCTCTGATGTTCTCTTAAAGTTTTGCAGTCTTCCTCTAGCATGATACGATGCATACAGATGGAAGGACTTATGCCTTTAAGATCGCTTATATTATAGCCTAACGCAGTTGGGTATTTCCTTAGGACTTCTAGTAATTGCTCAGTTTCTGACTGTCCTAAATTTGCGTTGACTATTACTGTTCTTTTGAATTCTGTGTCTAAGAATTCGTACCTGAGGGTTTTAGGTAGTTCTTTAAGTTCTAAGGCTGGGTTTTTCGGACTTGGCATGTGATTTGGAGTTAGCGCTAAGATCTCGCTCAGACTATCATCTTTGTATGACGCACGCCAGTTGTCATCTTCATGAATAGCAGGGATTTGGATCTTCATGATTTCAGGATATTTAGTTTATTCCTTCTCCAGTTCTCGTATGCATTCATCAATGACATCTACTATATAGCATGTGTCATCTATGGCTGGTACCATCAAGAACTTAGTAACGATGAACTCTATCTTTTCTTCTCCTACTTCGAATGTTAGCCTTCCTTTCTTTACGTCTATGATAGCTCTGGCTGTCGCTAGGAACGGTCTTCCTAGGTGTCGCACCTCGAAAAATCATTCGAACATACGACCCTCGCGCAAAAGGCGCGGAAATGCGGTTCGACAGAGTCGCCACCGAACTTTATTTTTCCCGAATAAACGGGAGAGGAAAATATCGAGAAAACCTCCTAAAAACGAAAGGATGGGAACAGGGCTGTCGCAACCATGTTCCGGGTTCGGGAGTCGGTTACGTGAGGGGAAGGTATTAGCACCCCTCACGTCCGTCGTACTCGACGGGAACCTCTTAAGGTAATTGTGGGGAGTGTCGTTTAGGTTTACTTTTTTTCTTCTCGTTGTTAAAGGTAGAATTGGTAGGTTAAAAGGTTAAAGATGCTAAGGAGAGATGGGTGGTTAGAAGATAGGGTGCTCGCCAAGGATTGGGGTCATTGTGCCTACGTATGCTCATTCGGACGAGAATGAGAAATCAGAGCGTCGTAGTTCGACTACGGGAAAAGATGGGGGGAAACGGAAGATGGATCGGATTGTGCTCGCCAAGATCATCGCAATCTTGTGCCTACATATCTTATATTCAAGAATGAATAAAGAATCAGAGCGTCCGTAGTTCGTGCAGACGACCACGAAAAAGGATGAGGTTTGAATGGATTGGAAGTTTGAGAAAGAAACGAAAGGGTGACTGACAAACAACCCAAGAGCGTGCCTCGAGAGCTTGTCACTCAAGAATTCAAAGAATGCGAGATTCCAAGAACTCAGTTCTTTCGGGAATTGACTGAATAGGTTGGAGATAAAGAGTTGGATGTTTTGAAAACGAAAGAACGAACTAATAACAACTCAAGGGCGCGCCTCGAGAGTTACTCATTCAAATATTCAAAGAATGCTTGATTCTGAGAATATCCCTCTTTCGTAAGTTATAAAAAATGTTTGTGAAAGGATCGAATCGAAGATGTCAATCAGTTCACGGTCAACCAGAGGTGGATGCACCCTCGCGGCTAGCTCTCTCCATCGTTGCACGTACTCCTTGAAGGATTCATTATCCTTCTGAGTCATACTCTGAAGCTGAGTACGATTCGGAGCAAGATCGATGTTGTATTTGTACTGCTTGACGAATGCATCGGCTAGCTCGGCCCAAGTGCGCACACTGCTACGTTCCAGCTGCATGTACCATTCAAGTGATGCCCCAGACAAGCTGTCTTGGAAGCAATGGATC
The DNA here is from genome assembly GCA_963859935.3 of Lathyrus sativus. Lineage (NCBI taxonomy): Eukaryota > Viridiplantae > Streptophyta > Magnoliopsida > Fabales > Fabaceae > Lathyrus > Lathyrus sativus. The sequence goes on along the minus strand of CAWUDS030006254.1, from coordinate 34,943 downwards.
ATGAGCTTTTCATCTCTGGCATAGGCAGCCATCTTGCGACAGTACATCTTCAGATGAATATTCGGGCAACTGAGACCCTTGTACTTTGAGAATTCGGGCACCTTGAACTTGGGAGGAATGACAACATCAGGCACCAAACACAATTCCAAAGCACTGAAAAAATTTGAATTGTGCCCCTCCATGGCTCGGAGTTTCTCGGCTAGATCTCGGCACATCTTCATGGCTTCTGAATCCTGAGCGGCAACAGGACTGGCGATGGGAATAGCAGCATGATAGTTCTGAACATCGTCATACTGATCCATCAAAGTATCTTCGATATGAGGAACCGGGATTTGCACAACAGTAGGCTGGGCCTGCGGGATAACTCCAATAGTAACTCCAGGCGCTGGGATTGGCTGAGAAGTGTTTCCCTCGACTGCGTTGTTGAAGTTCAACGGCATCCCATGAGAATTTGGAATTGGAACTAAAGGGATGGCAGTAGACCCTTGTCCTTGACCATTGTTGTTGACGACAGCGGCGGCTTCACGTTGTTCTTCCTCTGTCCTGGCTGCGAGGATAGCTTCGAGGATCTGGTCGATCTTTCCTTTCATAGAATCCAATTCTTCCCTGAAGGCGACTTGCTCCTGTTGAATTTGCTCCATCATTCGTCTGGTATTGGCTCTAGTTGCGTACTGGTGTTGAGGAATCAGCTTGATTTACTGGAGAGGAAGGAACGGAGACATAAGATTCTGTTGGAGGACTGGAAATGCAAAATGCACAACATATGAAATGCAATGCGAATGATATGCAAGATGCAATGCAAGATACAAGATCCAGGATCACAGGATCACAATCAAACAACTCCTGAAGCTGGTAACTGTAATAGATAAGTAACCATAATTCCGATCAAAGAAACTGACAGGTACAACCTATGCGGGAAGATCTAAACATTCTACCCATAAACCCACTTACGGGAAGGTTTCTATGTTTGGTTCCCAGGATCACGGACACTAGTCATATTAGCGTCACGCAACAGGCTGGCTGTATTATGACGATAATGACGATAAGGTCTCTCCTGAGCGGGGTCCTCGTGATAGGCGCACAAGGAGCGAGTCCTTGGAGACTAACACTACACGACCACCAATATCGGAACTGGTGCTAACAAAAGGTTCCCAAAATCACGGACCCTTCATTAATCAAGTCGTGCAACAGGCTAGCTGTGTTACAATGAGATCTACGAATAGGTCTCCTCTGGAGGAGCTTTCACGCTAGGCACACAAGGAGCGAATCCTTGGTGACAAACACTACTCGATTACCAATTCTGAACTAAGTGTTCTCTCTGCTTTTACCAAAGCTCGGGCGTAGAGCCTTACTCATGATGTCATCCCAAGAACCAACAGGCAACCCAGATAACAAGCACGAATAAAATCTACAAGAGAACAAATACATAAACAAGAAGAAAATAAAAACAAACACTCCTCACAAACCAAAAGATAGGCTCGACTCTCTCTTTGCATGGAGCAAAAACGTCCCCAGCAGAGTCGTCAGCTGTCGCACCTCGAAAAATCATTCGAACATACGACCCTCGCGCAAAAGGCGCGGAAATGCGGTTCGACAGAGTCGCCACCGAACTTTATTTTTCCCGAATAAACGGGAGAGGAAAATGTCGAGAAAAACTCCTAAAAACGAAAGGATGGGAACAAGGCTGTCGCAACCATGTTCCGGGTTCGGGAGTCGGTTACGTGAGGGGAAGGTATTAGCACCCCTCACGTTCGTCGTACTCGACGGGAACCTCTTAAGGTAATTGTGGGGAGTGTCGTTTAGGTTTACTTGTTTTCTTCTCGTTGTTAAAGGTAGAATTGGTAGGTTAAAAGGTTAAAGACGCTAAGGAGAGATGGGTGGTTAGAAGATAGGGTGCTCGCCAAGGATTGGGGCCCTTGTGCCTACGTATGCTCATTCGGACAAGAATGAGAAATCAGAGCGTCGTAGTTCGACTACGGGAAAAGATGGGGGAAAACAGAAGATGGATGGGATTGTGCTCGCCAAGATCATCGCAATCTTGTGCCTACGTATCTTATATTCAAGAATGAATAAAGAATCAGAGCGTCCGTAGTTCGTGGAGACGACCACGAAAAAGGATGAGGTTTGAATGGATTGGAAGTTTGAGAAAGAAACGAAAGGGTGACTGACAAGCAACCCAAGAGCGTGCCTTGAGAGCTTGTCACTCAAGAATTCAAAGAATGCGAGATTCCAAGAACTCAGTTCTTTCGGGAATTGACTGAATAGGTTGGAGATAAAGAGTTAGATGTTTTGAAAACGAAAGAACGAACTAATAACAACTCAAGGGCGCGCCTCGAGAGTTACTCATTCAAATATTCAAAGAATGCTTGATTCTGAGAATATCCCTCTTTCATAAGTTTTCAAAAATGTTTGTGAAAGGATCGAATCGAAGAATGGCATGCGTGGCCAAAGGAAGTTGGTTTGGAATAGCTCGACGACGTGTCGAGGATTTGTTTAAAAATGGAACTGACTTGACGACGTGTCAAGTGTTAGGATTGTGAGAAACGATATTAGTCCCTGAGGGTGCTCCTAATATCGAGACCACGAGGAATTGTGAATGAATAGTGGGTTGCGAATGCAGACGAGCATTCGACTTAGGAGAATGTTTGAAAATGATTGAATTTGAAAGAGTCGAAAGGTTGAGTGAATAACAACTCAAAGGGCGTGCCTCGAGAACTATTCACTCGAAATTCAAGGAATGCTAGATTCCAAGAATCTCCTTCTTTCGGAGTTTTAATCGAGAAAGATGTTGAGAAAATCAAAAGATTGAGTGAATAACAACTCAAGAGCGTGCCTCGAGAATTATTCACTCGAAGATCCAAGAAATGCTAGATTTCAAGAATCTCCCTCTTTCGGAGTTTTAAATGATTTGAAGCGAAAATGAAATAGTCTCGACTAAATTACCATCTATCAATAATTTGACCGATAATAATTATTAAAGTCATCATTGACTAAAGGATAAGAAAAAAGGATAATGAAAGTTTTGACAAAAAAAATGGTCTCGGGTTTGTTATTATCTGTCAATAATTTGACAAACTATAACTCGGGGTATCGTCATCGACCGAAAATGCGATAAAATGAAAAAGAAAATATAATCGAAAATATGTCCAATATTGATTATGAATCTTAACAAGATAAATATGTGCATAAAATGAATGAGATCTTAATACAAGTTGTCAAAAATTAAAAAAAATCATTTATGAAACATTATATTAAAACTATGAATAAATAAAATAAATAAAATGGTTAGTCACAAAGGAGAAATTGAAAACGAAAAGTGAGGTGGGGATATGTAGTAGCACGGGCTTAGCAGCCCCCATTATCCACACGCTACCATCAAAACAACAAAACAAAAAATAAGGACAAACGGGCGTTCATCACACGACGACAAAAAGCTATCGCCTTTCTTCAACATTTGCCAAAACACCACCCATGTAAGGCGACGAACACAAAACCGATTTCAGAATGGTTTGAAACTCCAAACGAAATAACCTCACCTCCTCGTACCCTCGTCTCCGCTTCGCGCTACCAGCCTCCTCTGCTTCTCAGATTTTCCGTTCTCTTGCTCTCGAAACCTCTAGGTTTTGGATTGTTAGTTTGATTTGGTTGAAGGTCGATGGAGGCGGAAGCGATTCGAGGTTTGGTTTTACTCCTTCACATCTCAGATTTTTCGTCTCCCTTTTCTTTTGTAGTGAGTTTTAGGGTTTGAAATTTAGAGAAGATTATGGAAGTGAGATGTTGTTCGAGTTTGGGGTTCTGTTTGGTTTGAACAGAAGAGATGGAATCGAAGAAACGGGTTATCGGTGGTTCTGAGTATGAAATTGGGGAAGATGTTCAAACACAGTGGACGATGGGTCTTGAAGGATGCGGACGGATGTTTTGAAGACGGTAGTGGTGCTGAAGCTTGGAGGCTTGTGGTTGTTTCTGTTCTATTCTGGTTTAGCTTGGTTGGGAAAGGGAAATTTAGGGGTTTAACGTTGGATCTGTGCTCTTCAGACAAAAGGGTTTTTTGGGGTTTGTCATTTTCTGTTTGAGGGAAGAATGTAGGTTTCTTTTTGAAATGAGTTTGGAGGATAATGAAGTTGATTTTTGTGGAGGTGAAGGTCTTGGTGTGAAAATGGTCGTTCTTGGTTGAAGACAACCATGAAGAAAGGTATTGAAGGTGAGGATGAAGGTTACGAAGAGAGCTTCCCCCCCCCCCCCCCCCCCCCCCCCCCCCCCACAAATGTTGTGATTCTTGGCCCCCCCTTTTGTATTGTTGGTGCAGCTAATTTTTAAACTAATTTCAGTGTGTTTTTATTTTTTCAGAATAGTAAAAGTAGTGGAGTATGCCAATTGAAGGAAAATGGTGCAGATTTTGTACATGGCTGCTGGTACAGCAGGTTGCAGGTTGTAGCAGAGTTGGTCTGGTGTGGAGAAATGGTTGTTGGTGTGATGAAATGTGTGAGCTGTAAAATAGTAGTACGAGGAATGCTTTTGGTGTATATGTAGGTTTTGGTATAACACCACTTTATGTAGTGGCTTGATATTATTTGTGGTGCTGATATTTGATATGCTTTTTTTTACCGTTTCATAATTATCTTTTGTGGTGAATTGATTGCAGGGCCATACTTGTTGTTGTTTTAAGTTAGGAGTGGGAGGCTTGATACTGCAGGTTGCAGGTTTTTGTACCGTTTATACAGAGTTTGTTTGGTGTGGATTTGTAATGGCAGGTTGTTGTCTGATGTGTTATGAAGGTTGGAGTGGTGTGTAGCAGTTTTTTTGGCTGCTTGTGGTGTACGGTTGTTGGTTTTCTTGTTGTTTGTGCGGTTAAAATGAAGGGAGAGTGGCATAGTTGAGAGATGATCGGAAGGAACAAAGTTGTCGGTGTGTGAGGTGGTTTACAAAGCTTCTAATGATGTGTTATATAAAGATGGTGCAAATGGATTTTTGGTGATAAAGTTAATTTTTAAGGAAGCTTTAATGGTGGACAATGGAAGGGAAGAAGAAGATATGAGTGAAGATGTTTGAAGGTGGAATTTGCGTATACACAGTATGGGTGTTTGAAGAATAATGGATAAGGTGATGTGTTTTAAGGTTTGTATATGAGTGGAGAAAGTGTTATTATGTGTGTTATGGATATTGAAGTTTGGATGAAGAAGGTGATACGTGTAGTATGAAGATGATAAAAAAAAAAGTGGTGAGAGGTTGGTATGAGAACTTGAAGATGATGATGATGTTATAGCATGATGGTGATGGAAGTATGTAGTTTATTATGATGAAGGAAAGATTATGGTTTGAGTTTATTGTTCTTGTTTTCAAGTGTGCGTATGTGTATGGGAGATAAAAGCCATGTAGGGGGATTAAAATATTGAGGTGATGAGAAAAGTTTTTTTTAAAAAAGTTTATGATGTAAAATGAGGGTGAATATGGAGTAGTATTATGGGAGAGGGTTGTGGTAGGCTGAGTATGCTGGACAATTTCACGGAGGAAAATTGGGTGAAGAAATGTTTTGAAGGTGAGTCTACATGGTGGGAAGAAGATAAGTTGATGGCCAAGTGATTGTTTTCTTATTTTATGGAGAGAGCTCAAGAATGCTGAAGTGTTGCCATTTTTGTTACAGTAGGAAGAGAGAAAGTTGTTAGCAATGGAAGAAGAGGAGGGTCATGGCTTGTATGTCGTTAATGGTGATGAAGATATATGGAGGGGGGTGGTAGAGATGAGAATGAAGAGGAGGTGGATGGTAGTGAGGTGGGTCTATTGGAATTTTGTGGGTCCTCATTCATGTACGGAAACGGTTATTCCCAACACCAATGTCGCTTCTGCAGAATTTTTACTCTTCTTTTGTTGTTTTGCAAATCTTATTCTCTCTCTTCTTTGAATGCAGGTTGGTATACGTTTTTTGTAGGGTCTGATGGAATCAATTTATGGTTCATTCCTTATTGCAAAATACGTGCGAGATTCCATTGCGAGATTTACGTAGTTCTCGGCCAGCCACGATGTAATTGTTTTACCATTGTGAGGTGTTGTTGGACAAATTTACTGGGCAGAGGGATAATGCATTGTGTGGCCTCATGGCCCGGAGTGGGGCCTGCGTATAAGATTAGAACCATAATTATTTTATGAATTTATGATGTACTGCTACCTTATTCTTCGTCTTGTAATGTAACACTTTGGTGAGAATGGTATGGAGAATAATAGTAGCAGCATAGCAACTTTGCCATGGCCTGAAATATCTTGTGGAACATATTCATATCAAAAGGCCCCATATTCATGTTAACTTTGGGAACCTAATACTTTTTGGCATGTTGACATGTATAGTGCTTTAAATTTATGGACTTTGCAAAAGAGCTAAAACAGTAAAAATGGAAAATGGGCCCTCAATGTTATTGTAATGGACTCATAGAAATTGTAATATCCCATCAATATATCATGAAGAACACGTATGGACACATTTTGTAGAGGGACTTGATGATATAATATGATGTTGGGCTCAGAAAGTAAAATTCATTCTAATTTGCCTTATTGTGAGAAAATCCAATGGAGTCGATGAATAAAATAAAAATATCTTGATATGTATCTTCAAACAAATGGGAACACACAACTAGATGGCACCTTTTATAATTCACACTTGAATGAAAAAGAAAGAATTAATTCTTTAAAGATCCATCTTGAAGAGTTGGCCTGAAACAATCTCGTTTTAAACTTGCCATGACCGGATGAATTGAGAAATAAAAAACAACATTTGTTTGACTGAGATGAGATCAGACTTCAATTGAAAACCAACCACTACCGCACACTTTTTCCAACAACCTTAAGTAAAAATGAATAAAATGGGTAAATATACGGAATGGAAGCTATACATAGGTAGGACAAATTTAGGGTATGACAGATGCCCCTATCTAATTGACTTAGACCGGGTAAGATGAACTGCTGCAGCGTTCATTCTTTCGAGGCAGAAGACAATTAGATATAAAGAAGACCCTGAATTTGTCCGAAAAGAAAAGGAAATCTCAGGAATTGAAATACTGGATGAGGTATGCCTCTGAGTAAACTGTGGATAACTAGCAAAAGGTTACCATCACCAAAAGATGATGGGATGAAACACAGACAGCTACTACAACCAAAAGGATGGTAGAGCAAAACCCTATCGCATAATCTATCATTAATGACTATGACAGATCCCCCACCAAAAGGATGACGGAGAGAAACACAAAACACATCGCACGATCTATCATTAATGACCATGATAGACCCCCCACCAAAAGGATGACGGAGCGAAACACAAATAAACTATCGCACAATCCATCATTAATGACCATGATAGACCCCCCACCAAAAGGATGACGGAGCGAAACACACGCCAAACAATATCGCACAATCTATCATTAATGACCATGATAGACCCCCCACCAAAAGCATGACGGAGCAAAATACAAACAAAATATTGCACAATCTGACATCGACGAAATGCCAGACCTACCACCAAAAGGATAGTAGAGCGAAACACAAACAGAACATCGCGCAATCTGACATCGACGAAATGCCAGACCCACCACCAAAAGGATGATGGAGCAAAAACACAAACAAAATATCGCACAATCTATCATTAATGACCATGATAGACCCCCCACCAAAAGGATGACGGAGCGAAACACACGCCAAACAATATTGCACAATCTATCATTAATGACCATGATAGACCCCCCACCAAAAGGATGACGGAGCAAAATACAAACAAAATATCGCACAATCTGACATTGACGAAATTCCAGACCTACCACCAAAAGGATGGTAGAGCGAAACAGAAACAGAACATCGCGCAATCTGACATCGACGAAATCCCAGACCCACCACCAAAAGGATGATGGAGCGAAAACACAAACAAAATATCGCACAATCTATCATTAATGACCATGATAGACCCCCCACCAAAAGGATGACGGAGCGAAACACACGCCAAACAATATCGCACAATCTATCATTAATGACCATGATAGACCCCCCACCAAAAGGATGACAGAGCAAAATACAAACAAAATATCGCACAATCTGACATCGACGAAATGCCAGACCTACCACCAAAAGGATGGTAGAGCGAAACACAAACAGAACATCGCGCAATCTGACATCGACGAAATGCCAGACCCACCACCAAAAGGATGATGGAGCGAAAACACAAACAAAATATCGCACAATCTATCATTAATGACCATGATAGACCCCTCACCAAAAGGATGACGGAGTGAAACACAAACAAACTATCGCACAATCTATCATTAATGACTATGATAGACCCCCCACCAAAAGGATGATGGAGCGAAACACAAACAAAATATCGCACAATCTGACATCGACGAAATGCCAGACCCGCCACCAAAAGGATGATGGAGCGAAACACAAATAAAATATCACGCAATCTGACATCGACGAAATGCCAGACCCACCACCAAAAGGATGATGGAGCGAAACACAAACAAAATATCGCGCAATCTGACATTGACGAAATGCCAGACCCACCACCAAAAGGATGATGGAGCAAAAACACAAACAGAACATCGCACAATCTGACATCGACGAAATGCCAGACCCACCACCAAAAGGATGATGGAGCGAAAACATAAACAAAACATCGTGCAATCTGACATCGACGAAATGCAAGACCCACCACCAAAAGGATGGCAGAGCAAAACACGACCAGTCACTATCACCAAAAGGATGATAGGACAAACACATATTTGAGGTTTACCAACACCAAAAGGATGCAGGCTAGGTTGAACTGACGAAGTTCGACTATCACCAAAAGAATGATAGTAAGGCAATTGACAACGGTCACGCTTGCAGGGTACAACTCATTGGGGAACCCCCGAGAAGAAGATTGAATTGAAATGAGTCAACGGGGTACGCCCACCGTCTTGTTTGGAGATCATAGCTTTGCTGAAATGATTTCATGGTTACGCCCATGAATTCTGAAGAGGATGCCCCTGACTGGGCTGAGTTTGTCTTGATGTCTTGTTTTGCTCAACAAAAGGCTGAACAACTTCGCGAGGAACGCTCATGGTTCTGCTGAAGATGCCCCTGCTCGGGTTGGATCTTGCTTTGAACTTCTTGGATTTGCCCAACAAACGGTTTGAACAGCTTCGTGGGGAAATCCCACGGTCTTGAATGGTATGTCCCTGACTGGGCTAAATGTTGATTTGAAGATCTAATTAACCACAAGGTTGAAATGCGTCATGGGAGACGCCCATGATCTTTGAAAAATGCCCCTGACTAGGCTGAATCTCGCTTTGAAGCTTTTGAAAATCGTGGGACAAACCCACAATCTTGCAAAAATGCCCCTGATTGGGCTGATGATTGCTTTGAAGCTCTTGATATTCGTGGGAGGAATCCACGACCTTTGCGGAAGATGCCCCTGACAGGGCTGATGACGGTATTGAAAATCTTAAAGATTGATCCTGGACCTTGACTTGCATATATGAGTGTTGGATGATAAATGATATTCCATATGAGTGGAAGTGCAAATGAAAATGCTGACGAGCGGAGATGCAAGAGCTGGGGAAGCATGATACGACTGGTTATGCAAAATGATGTAAAATGCTTATGATAATGAATGCAATGCATATGATGCACACGATGCAGACGGGTAATTGAAAATGCGTGTGAAGCCAGCATGGTAGATTTTGGTAGTTGCCAATGCGGATTGGACTTCCGGTGGTGGGAGGGGTTGACTTCCTCGACACGCAGTTTACTGAAGATGCCATGATTGACACAGGCGAAGACACTCTGGATGCCCCAAGTCTGGGTACTTGGTGATTTGTTGTGAATTTACTTCAGAGAAGGTTGCAGCTCTATCTGATGATTAGGGTAACTTGGTCTTGCCCCAGTCTGAATATGGTAATGATATGCCCCTGCTTGAGCTGTTTGAATGATTTGCCCCAGCCTATGGGTTTTGAGGTAGTCTTGCCTTGTGTACGCCACTGAAAGTCAAGTTCCTCCTCGGTTGGACCTTGTTGAGATGTCCTTGAATACCTAGCACTGATTTGCAATTTAAAATTTTACATTCACAAATGGTAATAATTAATGCAAAGTTCGATGCAAGGTTTGAAAAAAATATCGTTTTATTGAAGTGTCGTGGTAGTGAGATGAATGGACCATTAGCCCAAACATTGTGCTAATTTGATTGGTGCGAAAGATATAGCAAGAGAAATGACACCAATGCTGATGATTAGAAATCATGTGAGGAGTCAGGTTACGCAACCTTGCAATAGTATACTTTCAGAATAAACCCCGTCTCAATTAGGTCTTTCAAGGGTTGTAACGTGGTCTGGTTTACGGTTATGAAACAAAGGATATTAGGCTCAAAGTATGATTTGTACCTACCCCTTCTTCTTAATGATCTCCAGTCCTACGCTCAGTTAATTCTACACTTGTAAGCTTGAAGGTTCAAGGTTTGCTCGACGTGGCAGTCACCTTATTTTGATGGATGCCAGTGCCCCTTTTGCTTTGGGTGGCCACTGAATTTTGTTTTTTGTTGAGGGTTTCGGGGTCCTCTTTTGCTTTTGTTTTTTTTTATCCCTAAGTTTTACATGGATTGGCTTTGCTTGTCCGATCTATCGGGATTGCCTTGATCTTGCCTAAGTCCCCTCTAAGGTGTTTGACTTAGCAGGCTTTTGATTTTTTTGAATTTTGTTGGAAGGTTGTGACTGCCATAACATGGGTCTTTGATGAACAACCGTCTTCGGGATTTTGCTTTGTTGATTCGAATGCGGGATTGAATTAACTAAACACTACCCTGCCCCAGGTTGAGTGTAAAGGTTTGAATATCCGAAGGAAACTGCTACTTCTAAGCTCGAAGTGGTTTACTAGGGATTAACTCCTTATATCTCCGGTGTTTGGGGAATTGAAGCAATGCCTATACATCATTGACGAGATTCGGTCTGAAAGCATACAATTTGCAATTATGGGTATCTCGCTTTCATCATCCTCCCTCAAATCATGCTAAACAACAGTGAATATAGTGGAGTGAATAAATGTGTCGGTGATAAGTAAAAAACATGAGTGAATACGACATAACTAATTCAAAACATGCATAAACGATACATTAATGAAACCAAATTCGAATGACAATTGTTCAGAGCGTACAATACTTAAACAAAACAAAAACAAAACATAAGAACTACGAATAATGAAATGGCAATATGACTGCCTTCTTCGGGGAATGAACTTGACTGGAATCGATCTGATTTTGGCACTAGTTGACAAGTGGCATCGGATTGTTGATGATATTTGGAGACTTCCCATTGAAGTTGATAGCATCCCTATCGATCATGTCTTGAATTATGTGCTTGAAAGCCCTGCAATCCTCAATGGTGTGACCTGGAGCGCCCTTATGAAAATCACAATGAGCATTTGCATTGTAATCGACAGGAATGACAGTTGGAGGAGCCAAATCTCTCAGAACAATAGCTTTCTTATCCATCAACTGAGCAAAGATTTTGGCATATGTCATTGGTAGACGATCAAAGACTCTATCTGGTCTCCATGTTCTCTGCGGACACTGTGGGCGAGTACCTTGTCGTTGTTGAGTAGCTTGCATCTGCTGTTGCTGAGGAGGATATTGATATCCTTGTTGGTTATAGGATTGTTGCTGAGGAACTTGTTACCATGGCATCTGAGCTTACGCTGCTTGAACAGCTGGCTGATAAGGCATTGGAGCATATTGCGCAGCGGCAACATATGGATACTGATAGTAGGGAACTTGATAAGGCATAGGAGCAGGAGCTTGTTGAGAAGCTTGCCCTTTCTGCAAAAAGATGGCATTTGTTTCGCCCTCCTTCTTCTTGTATCCATTGAAAGGCTTCTTGGCATGGGCCTGGTTGTTGGAACCTCCTGGGATCTTTCCACTCTTCAGCCCTTCTTCAATTCTCTCACCGACGATCACCAAGTCAGAAAATCCAGCGGAGACACTACCGATCAACTTCTCATAGTACTGGCCTTGCAAGGTACCCATGAAGATGTCAATCAGTTCACGGTCAACCAGAGGTGGATGCACCCTCACGGCTAGCTCTCTCCATCGTTGCGCGTACTCCTTGAAGGATTCATTATCCTTCTGAGTCATACTCTGAAGCTGAGTACGATTCGGAGCAAGATCGGTGTTGTATTTGTACTGCTTGACGAATGCATCGGCTAGCTCGGCCCAAGTGCACACACTGCTACGTTCCAGCTGCATGTACCATTCAAGTGATGCCCCAGACAAGCTGTCTTGGAAGCAATGGATCATGAGCTTTTCATCTCTGGCATAGGCAGCCATCTTGCAACAGTACATCTTCAGATGAATATTCGGGCAACTGAGACCCTTGTACTTCGAGAATTCGGGCACCTTGAACTTGGGAGGAATGACAACATCAGGCACCAAACACAATTCCAAAGCACTGAAAAAATTTGAATTGTGCCCCTCCATGGCTCGGAGTTTCTCGGCTAGATCTCGGCACATCTTCATGGCTTCTGAATCCTGAGCGGCAACAGGTCTGGCGATGGGAATAGCAGTATGATAGTTTTGAACATCGTCATACTGATCCATCAAAGTATCTTCGATATGAGGAACCGGGATTTGCACAACAGTAGGCTGGGCCTGCGGGATAACTCCAACAGTAACTCCAGGCGCTGGGATTGGCTGAGAAGTGTTTCCCTCGACTGCGTTGTTGAAGTTCAACGGCATCCCATGAGAATTTGGAATTGGAACTAAAGGGATGGCAGTAGACCCTTGTCCTTGACCATTGTTGTTGACGACAGCGGCGGCTTCACGCTGTTCTTCCTCTCTCCTGGCTGCGAGGATAGCTTCGAGGATCTGGTCGATCTTTCCTTTCATAGAATCCAATTCTTCCCTAAAGGCGACTTACTCCTGTTGAATCTGCTCCATCATTCGTCTGGTATTGGCTCTAGTTGCGTACTGGTGTCGAGGAATCAGCTTGATTTACTGGAGAGGAAGGAACGGAGACATAAGATTTTGTTGGAGGACTGGAAATGCAAAATGCACAACATATGAAATGCAATGCGAATGATATGCAAGATGCAATGCAAGATACAAGATCCAGGATCACAGGATCACAATCAAACAACTCCTGAAGCTGGTAACTGTAATAGATAAGTAACCATAATTCCGATCAAAGAAACTGACAGGTACAACCTATGCAGGAAGATCTAAACATTCTACCCATAAACCCACTTACGGGAAGGTTTCTATGTTTGGTTCCCAGGATCACGGACACTAGTCGTATTAGCGTCACGCAACAGGCTGGCTGTATTATGACGATAATGACGATAAGGTCTCTCCTGAGTGGGGTCCTCGTGCTAGGCGCACAAGGAGCGAGTCCTTGGAGACTAACACTACACGACCACCAATATCGGAACTGGTGCTAACAAAAGGTTCCCAAAATCACGGACCCTTCATTAATCAAGTCGTGCAACAGGCTAGCTGTGTTACAACGAGATCTACGAATAGGTCTCCTCTGGAGGAGCTTTCACGCTAGGCACACAAGGAGCGAATCCTTGGTGACTAACACTACTCGACTACCAATTCTGAACTAAGTGTTCTCTCTACTTTTACCAAAGCTCGGGCGTAGAGCCTTACTTATGATGTCATCCCAAGAACCAACAGGCAACCCAGATAACAAGCACGAATAAAATCTACAAGAGAACAAATACATAAACAAGAAGAAAATAAAAACAAACACTCCTCACAAACCAAAAGATAGGCTCGACTCTCTCTTTGCGTGGAGCAAAAACGTCCCCAGCAGAGTCGCCAGCTGTCGCACCTCGAAAAATCATTCGAACATACGACCCTCGCGCAAAAGGCGCGGAAATGCGGTTCGACAGAGTCGCCACCGAACTTTATTTTTCCCGAATAAACGGGAGAGGAAAATATCGAGAAAACCTCCTAAAAACGAAAGGATGGGAATAGGGCTGTCGCAACCATGTTCCGGGTTCGGGAGTCGGTTACGTGAGGGGAAGGTATTAGCACCCCTCACGTCCGTCGTACTCGACGGGAACCTCTTAAGGTAATTGTGGGGAGTGTCGTTTAGGTTTACTTGTTTTCTTCTCGTTGTTAAAGGTAGAATTGGTAGGTTAAAAGGTTAAAGACGCTAAGGAGAGATGGGTCGTTAGAAGATAGGGTGCTCGCCAAGGATTGGGGCCCTTGTGCCTACGTATGCTCATTCGGACAAGAATGAGAAATCAGAGCGTCGTAGTTCGACTACGGGAAAAGATGGGGGAAAACGGAAGATGGATGGGATTGTGCTCGCCAAGATCATCGCAATCTTGTGCCTACGTATCTTATATTCAAGAATGAATAAAGAATCAGAGCGTCCGTAGTTCGTGGAGACGACCACGAAAAAGGATGAGGTTTGAATGGATTGGAAGTTTGAGAAAGAAACGAAAGGGTGACTGACAAGCAACCCAAGAGCGTGCCTCGAGAGCTTGTCACTCAAGAATTCAAAGAATGCGAGATTCCAAGAACTCAGTTCTTTCGGGAATTGACTGAATAGGATGGAGATAAAGAGTTGGATGTTTTGAAAACGAAAGAACGAACTAATAACAACTCAAGGGCGCGCCTCGAGAGTTACTCATTCAAATATTCAAAGAATGCTTGATTCTGAGAATATCCCTCTTTCATAAGTTTTAAAAAATGTTTGTGAAAGGATCGAATCGAAGAATGGCATGCGTGGCCAAAGGAAGTTGGTTTGGAATAGCTCGACGACGTGTCGAGGATTTGTTTAAAAATGGAACTGACTTGACGACGTGTCAAGTGTTAGGATTGTGAGAAACGATATTAGTCCCTGAGGGTGCTCCTAATATCGAGACCACGAGGAATTGTGAATGAAATGTGGGTTGCGAATGCGGACGAGCATTCAGCTTAGGAGAATGTTTGAAAATGATTGAATTTGAAAGAGTCGAAAGGTTGAGTGAATAACAACTCAAAGGGCGTGCCTCGAGAACTATTCACTCGAAAATTCAAGGAATGCTAGATTCCAAGAATCTCCTTCTTTCGGAGTTTAATCGAGAAAGATGTTGAGAAAATCAAAAGATTGAGTGAATAACAACTCAAGAGCGTGCCTCGAGAATTATTCACTCGAAGATCCAAGAAATGCTAGATTTCAAGAATCTCCCTCTTTCGGAGTTTTAAATGATTTGAAGCGAAAATGAAATAGTCTCGACTAAATTACCATCTATCAATAATTTGACCGATAATAATTATTAAAGTCATCATTGACTAAAGGATAATAAAAAAGGATAATGAAAGTTTTGACAAAAAAAAATGGTCTCGGGTTTGTTATTATCTGTCAATAATTTGACAAACTATAACTCGGGGTATCGTCATCGACCGAAAATGCGATAAAATGAAAAAGAAAATATAATCGAAAATATGTCCAATATTGATTATGAATCTTAACAAGATAAATATGTGCATAAAATGAATGAGATCTTAATACAAGTTGTCAAAAATTAAAAAAAAATCATTTATGAAACATTATATTAAAACTATGAATAAATAAAATAAATAAAATGGTTAGTCACAAAGGAGAAATTGAAAACGAAAAGTGAGGTGGGGATATGTAGTAGCACGGGCTTAGCAGCCCCCATTATCCACACGCTACCATCAAAACAACAAAACAAAAAAGAATGACAAACGGGCGTTCATCACACGACGACAAAAAGCTAACACCTTTCTTCAACATTTGCCAAAACACCACCCATGTAAGGCGACGAACACAACACCGATTTCAGAATGGTGTGAAACTCCAAACGAAATAACCTCACCTCCTCGTACCCTCGTCTCCTCACCTCCTCGTACCCTCGTCTCCGCTTCGCGGCTACCAGCCTCCTCTGCTTCTCAGATTTTCTGTTCTCTTGGCTCTCGAAACCTCTAGGTTTTGGATTGTTAGTTTGATTTGGTTGAAGGTCGAAGGAGGCGGAAGCGATTCGAGGTTTGGTTTTACTCCTTCACATCTCAGATTTTTTCGTCTCCCTTTTCTTTTGTAGTGAGTTTTAGGGTTTGAAATTTGGAGAAGATTATGGAAGTCAGATGTTGTTCGAGTTGTGGGGTTCTGTTTGGTTTGAAACAGAAGAGATGGAATCGAAGAAACGGGTTATCGGTGGTCCTGAGTATGAAATTGGGGAAGATGTTCAAACACAGTGGACGATGGGTCTTGAAGGATGCGGACGGATGTTTTGAAGACCGGTAGTGGTGCTGAAGCTTGGAGGCTTGTGGTTGTTTCTGTTCTATTCTGGTTTAGCTTGGTTGGAAAGGGGAAATTTAGGGGTTTAACGTTGGATCTGTGCTCTTCAGACAAAAGGGTTTTTTTGGGGGTTTGTCATTTTCTGTTTGAGGGGAAGAATGTAGGTTTTCTTTTGAAATGAGTTTGGAGGATAATGAAGTTGATTTTTGTGGAGGTGAAGGTCTTGGTGTGAAAAATGGTCGTTCTTGGTTGAAGACAACCATGAAGAAAGGTATTGAAGGTGAGGGTGAAGGTTACGAAGAGAGCTTTCCCCCCCCCCCCCCCCCCAAATGTTGTGATTCTTGGCCCCCCCGTTTTGTATTGTTGGTGCAGCTGATTTTTAAACTAATTTCAGTGTGTTTTTATTTTTTCAGAATAGTACAAGTAGTGGAGTATGCCAATTGAAGGAAAATGGTGCAGATTTTGTACATGGCTGCTGGTACAGCAAGTTGCAGGTTGTAGCAGAGTTGGTCTGGTGTGGAGAAATGGTTGTTGGTGTGATGAAATGTGTGAGCTGTAAAATAGTAGTACGAGGAATGCTTTTGGTGTATATGTAGGTTTTTGCGTATAACACCACTTTATGTAGTGGCTTGATATTATTTGTGGTGCTGATATTTGATATGCTTTTTTTTACCGTTTCATAATTATCTTTTGGTGGTGAATTGATTGCAGGGCCATACTTGTTGTTGTTGTAAGTTAGGAGTGGGAGGCTTGATACTGCAGCAGGTTGCAGGTTTTTTGTACCGTTTATACAGAGTTTGTTTGGTGTGGATTTGTAATGGCAGGTTGTTGTCTGATGTGTTATGAAGGTTGGAGTGGTATGTAGCAGTTTTTTTGGCTGCTTGTGGTGTACGGTTGTTGGTTTTCTGTTTGTTTGTGCGGTTTAAAATGAAGGGAGAATGGCATAGTTGAGAGATGATCGGAAGGAACAAAGTTGTCGGATGTGTGAGGTGGTTTACAAAGCTTCTAATGATGTGTTATATAAAGATGGTGCAAATGGATTTTTGGTGATAAAGTTAATTTTTAAGGAAGCTTTAATGGTGGACAATGGAAGGAGAAGAAGAAGATATGAGTGAAGATGTTTGAAGGTGGAATTTGCGTATACACAGTATGGGTGTTTGAAGAATAATGGATAAGGTGATGTGTTTTAAGGTTTGTATATGAGTGGAGAAAGTGTTATTATGTGTGTTATGGATATTGAAGTTTGGATGAAGAAGGTGATACGTGTAGTATAAAGATGATAAAAAAAAAGTGGTGAGAGGTTGGTATGAGAACTTGAAGATGATGATGATGTTTATAGCATGATGGTGATGGGAAGTATGGTAGTTTATTATGATGAAGGAAAGATTATGGTTTGAGTTTATTGTTCTTGTTTTCAAGGTGTGTGTATGTGTATGGGAGATAAAAGCCATGTATGGGGATTAAAATATTGAGGTGATGAGAAAAGTTTTTTTTAAAAAAAGTTTATGATGTAAAATGAGGGTGAATATGGAGTAGTATTATGGGAGAGGGTTGTGGTAGGCTGAGTATGCTGGACAATTTCACGGAGGAAAAATTGGGTGAAGAAATGTTTTGAAGGGTGAGTCTACATGGTGGGAAAGAAGATAAGTTGATGGCCAAGTGATTGGTTTTCTTATTTTATGGAGAGAGCTCAAGAATGCTGAAGTGTTGCCATTTTTGTTACAGTAGAGAAGAGAAAGTTGTGTTAGCAATGGAAGAAGAGGAGGGTCATGGCTTGTATGTCGTTAATGGTGATGAAGATATATGGAGGGGGTGGTAGAGATGAGAATGAAGAGGAGGTGGAGAAATGGAGATGGTAGTGAGGTGGGTCTATTGGAATTTTGTGGGTCCTCATTCATGTACGGAAACGGTTATTCCCAACACCAATGTCGCTTCTGCAGAATTTTTACTCTTCTTTTGTTGTTTTGAAAATCTTATTCTCTCTCTTCTTGAATGCAGGTTGGTATACGTTTTTTTGTTAGGGTCTGATGGAATCAATTTATGGTTCATTCCTTATTGCAAAATACGTGCGAGATTCCATTGCGAGATTTACGTAGTTCTCGGCCAGCCACGATGTAATTGTTTTACCATTGTGAGGTGTTGTTGGACAAATTTACTGGGCAGAGGATAATGCATTGTGTTGGCCCTCATGGCCCGGAGTGGGGCCTGCGTTATAAGATTAAAACCATAATTATTTTGTGAATTTATGATGTACTGCTACCTTATTCTTCGTCTTGTAATGTAACACTTTGGTGAGAATGGTATGGAGAATAATAGTAGCAGTCATAGCAACTTTGCCATGGCCTGAAATATCTTGTGGAACATATTCATATCAAAAGGCCCCATATTCATGTTAACTTTGGGAACCTAATACTTTTGGCATGTTGACATGTATAGTGGCTTTAAATTTATGGACTTTGCAAAAGAGCTAAAACAGTAAAAATGGAAATGGGCCCTCAATGTTATTGTAATGGACTCATAGAAATTGTAATATCCCATCAATATATCATGAAGAAACACGTAATGGACACATTTTTGTAGAGGGACTTGATGATATAATATGATGTTGGGCTCAGAAAGTAAAATTCATTCTAATTTGCCTTATTGTGAGAAAATCCAATGGAGTCGATGAATAAAATAAAAATATCTTGATATGTATCTTCAAACAAATGGGAACACACAACTAGATGGCACCTTTTATATAATTCACACTTGAATGAAAAAGAAAGAATTAATTCTTTAAAGATCCATCTTGAAGAGTTGGCCTGAAACAATCTCGTTTTAAACTTGCCATGACCGGATGAATTGAGAAATAAAAAACAACATTTGTTTGACTGAGATGAGATCAGACTTCAATTGAAAACCAACCACTACCGCACACTTTTTTTGACAACCTTAAGTGAAAATGAATAAAATGGGTAAATATACGGAATGGAAGCTATACATAGGTAGGACAAATTTAGGGTATGACAGTAGGATAATTGGGGTAACAGAGTCGTCTTTGATGTCCATGATTATGAAGTCGGTTGGAATATAGAATTGACCTATGCGTACTGGAACGTTTTCCAGTACACCGATGGGATATTTGACTGATCGCTCGGCCAATTGCACGGACATTTTAGTTGGTCTTAGTTCTCCCATGTTCAGCTTTTTACATATAGATAAGGGGCATAATACTTATATTGTCTCCTAGATCGCATAAAGAGTTTTGTCTATGACGAACTTTCCTATGACGCAAGGTATGGAAAAAACTACCTGGGTCTTTTAGTTTAGGAGGCATGTTGTTTTGAATGATTGCGCTACATTCGGCAGTAAGTGTAACTATTCTCGTTATCCTCGATTTTTCCTTTTGTTAGACAAGATTTCTTTAAGAAACTTAGCGTATGACGGCATTTGAGTTATCGCTTCTGTGAAAGGAATAGTGATATTTAGTTGTTTCAGAAGTTCAACGAATTTCTTAAACTGTCCTAAAGTTTTGGAATTTATGAATCTTTGAGGATAAGGAATCGGTGGTTTATATGGCGGTGGAGGCACATATGAGTTTTCATCTTTGGCGGCCTCTTGCTCGTCACCTTCCTTCATTTCGGTTTCAGACTCCTTTTCTGTTGGTTTATCAGATTTCTGATGCACGGCTGAATCTTCATTCCTAGGATCTGTTGAGCCTTCCAATTCTTTTCCACTTCTCAATATGACAGTGTTGAGCCTTCCAATTCTTTTCCAGCTGAGATGGGGTAGCGTAGTCCTTCAGCGGCTTGTTCTGAGGTCCTACAGCCATTTTCGATTCTTCAACAGGAGTATGAGCTAGAAGATCAGGGATATTGTGTTTTCGTTGATATTCGAGGATGCGCCTTCTTAAGTGTAAGAAGTGCTCTAGTTCGGCGATTGTAGGTTGTAAGATGTCGCCTTGTGAGAGAGTACTTGGCATACAACCGAAGAACGAGTAGAGGGAGAGAGAATAGTTAACCTAGTCTATACTGTGTAACAAAGGATTACACTATTGACTAAACAGGTCCCCGGCAACAGCGCCAAAAACTTGATCGCGACTTTCTATGTCTAACCGAACTAACTGCAAGTGCACTGTCTATCGCGTAGTAATATAAGATATCGATCCCACAGGGACTCGTAATCAAGCTAGTATTTTCGGGTGTTACTGTGTTTAGCTAGGTTGGTATGATTTTAGGGAAATAAAAGCAAAATAAGTGTGCAAACTAAAGGGGAACTAAAAACGTTACTTAAGGTATAAATGCGTGAATCGGTAAGCAATATGTTGGTTCTTCAAGGATTCGACAAGTCACCGGTGTTTTGGGTGTTTTCAAAAATAGTTTAAGAAGAAAATGACGGGTTAAAGACCTTTGTCTCACGATGGTTGTTGACGCTAGTCGCAACACTAAGGCGGAACGTATGCTGTCGCTATTCCGTTCGCGGTTAAAATTACTTTTTGAAAACCATTAAGCTCTAATCCTTTTTAAAGCGTTGTCGTTGTATTTAAAATGAATGCTTAATTTTTACTATCTAGTCCTAACCTCAGTTGTCGCTTGTTGGTTCGTACCTCTATGAATTTCCCACTGTCGTGGAAAAACTACTTTTAAATAAGTTCTCGCTGTCGTGACGAACATTTATTTAGAAAAGTCGATTTAAAAACTCAAGCCAGAAATAATTTTGAAAAGGGAAGAATACACCGGCTATTATCGAATCCCATCTGACTACCTATTACATACCGATTACTTTAATTTAGCCGGACATGGAATACAAACTAAGAACACGTAAACAATGGTAGAATATATAAACATGCATCATAATGGAAAATAAAATTCAATTAACGATTATAATAAGAACCTGTAAATAATTCAATTGGCCTTTGGGAAATCCTCCACAATGTCGGCAGGATTTAGTCTTGGTACCAATCACTCGTACAGAATAGAATTGAAAAGTAAAACACAATTGCAAGCAAAGGAAAGAAAAAGGAAACAATAAGAAATTCTGAAACTCAAATTCGCTCTGAAAATAATTTGGTAGCACTTCGTGTCTTGAATGCAGCTCTCCTTTTCTGGTCTCAGCTTCCTCCTTTTATATATGGAATTTCCAACGGTTAGTTGCTTCAGGAAGTGGAATTGATGTCAGAGAAAGTAGGAGCTAGTGGTCCACTCTTTTTGGTCTTTGAAGGCACTTACAACATGTGCACGTTTTCTGCACTTTTTGTCTGCATGACGGTCGTCATGGGTTGTGACGGTCGTAACACGTATGACGGTCGTAATGGGCATGTGACGACCGTCATATCAGCAAAATTTGTATTTGTTGTTTTTGGTCTGTTTTTCATCTAGTTTTCATCTGTAATTGCTTGTTTTCTTCATCTTGCTCCATTTGGACATGAACTTTGAATACCTGCAAAATACTAGACAAATAACGTGGAAAAACCCGAAATCAGAGTGAAACCAGTCATAAATTAGTTAAAATGTATGCCATTATATATATACAATTTCGCGTTATCATAGACACACCATCCCCTGGTTTTTTATGTGCCCATACTGGACTTACTGTTGTCTAGTAATCCAACTGAAGATCTTCACAGCTCCGCCAGCTTGGTCAAAACATCTCCAAAAGAAGATAATCTTTCATACACACTTTAGGGCTTCTACCACAAGCTCCAATGTATGACCAGAACCTCCTTTTGTCTTCAACCAACTACCCTTCTGCACAAGAGTAATTAGTTCCAAGCATGACCAGTTCCAGAACCTTCTGTGGTCTTCAAATGACTACCTTTCTGCCCAAGACTAGTTTTCTAAAGACACACTGCTTAAATAGCCAAATGCCACAGTTTGGTTATTCAGCATCTTTCAGAGCTCTAGAGAATCTGCTAACCCACCAGGCCACTTTGATCTTCAAATTCTTCTTGCTCCAAAGCAAGGCATCTACTCCTTCGCACAGCTCCCGCAAACTGCATGATATGAAGCATTAATTCCATTCATACCTGAGAAGATCAACTTATCTTCAAATGATGTGCCACAACATCACTAGAGGCCTTGAAGTTTCTGCTTGATGTCACAACTTTGGTTAAGACATTCAGCTGGAGAGTTCATGTTTTCATTCTGCCACTTAGAGGATTCTCTTTACTCAATTAGAACAAGAGTTCATAGGCTTGATATCCAGTTGGAGTAGACAACCTCAATCCTGTTTTGTTGTACCACAACAATTACCTTGAAGTGCATTTGCTTCATGAAACCCCTCTTTAGAGAAACCAAACATGCCAAAGCTTGATTCTTTTAGAGAGGAAGGATCACACAAGTCTTTACAAAAGGATTCCTGCTTTCCTTAAGTATAGACTTCTTCAGAAAATCAAAGATAACTACCACTTATTCTTGACCTCCAAGCTGAACAAGGTCATATGCTCCTATGCACTTAGATAAGAAATAAACTGACCTAAGCAGTGTTATCACCAACACCATCTTCTAGACAAGTTTCTTGCCAGGAAACTTTCTAGCTAATAGATCAGGTGCTTCTAGTAGAAACTAGAACACAAATGCAACACTCCAATAGAGCAGACTGTCTTCATCTTCATTCCCATCAGCACTCCATTCTAGCCTTAGTTTCTTGCCAAGAATCTTAATAGAATGAGTATAGATCCAGCTATATCTCCTTTGATCTATGGATCAACAGAATTTTGCACAATCTCTGCATCAGAACCAAGCATATCAGGGCCTGATACTTGAGCAACAACTGAGGGGACAACTTGATCATCAACTAAGGATAATTCATTAAATATTTGAAAATATCTCAAATAGCAAAGAATCTTAAATCCTTATGATGAATCCTTCTCTGAACTTCATGGATAACCAATTAAATACTTGTGTAGTCCACAAATAGCAATTGGTATTAAATCCACACAACTTCAGGAATACCAGGGCTGAAGCACCCTTGACTTAACCTGCCTATGTCCTCTTCTGGTGATAGATTCCTTGTAAGTCATGAGTGGTGAATATAAATCACCTCCCACTATCTTCTCTACATAGCTTCCAGCAAACTGTAGAACACAACAGAACAGCCCAGGCATACAACCAAGCACTGCTGCAAGCACCATCTATCAATCATCTATACAGCTGCCACAGCCATGCATCAGACTGAATAT
This sequence comes from Lathyrus sativus, assembly GCA_963859935.3. Lineage (NCBI taxonomy): Eukaryota > Viridiplantae > Streptophyta > Magnoliopsida > Fabales > Fabaceae > Lathyrus > Lathyrus sativus. Next base: position 11,528 of record CAWUDS030006254.1, on the reverse strand, counting down.
AGGCCAATCTTTCCCCAGGGCTACCAGAGTTCTTTCATCAGAAAATTATGCAGCGGAACCACCAAAAGAACTTCTTCAACATTCCCTTATAGGACATCACACAGAGGTAGCCACTCCTCCTTTGGAAAAATATTCACCAGGTCATAGAAGCTCCTATATTAGAGGGCACAACAACAGATACAAGCTTCTCTTTAGCTCCATGACCAGTGGCTCAAACATTCAGCTATATCATCAAATCACCTATAGCTTCTCCTTGTTCACACCACTAGAAAGTATCTCCCAAGATCTCATCTAGAACAGACAGGATGCCTGCTCTGATACCAATTGAAATTCTGGCTATGCAGATCACATGTGTTCCAAGAACATTGATCTCTGCTCAATAAGGATGAGGACAGACCACGGCCAATTTAAATTTCTTTAAATTGTCCCAATGTCATGACCAATGTCACAACCTCTATTGTGACATCTGCAATCTGTCATACTATTTATCTAACCATTTAAAGTACAGAATTGTAAATGCAGAAAGATAAATAACACAGTAATTGTTCACCCAGTTCGGTATAAACAACACCTACATCTAGGGGCTACCAAGCCAGGGAGGAAATTCACTATTAGTAGAATCAATTCAAAGTCAAACCTCCAGTTTGCATTTCTCACTTAATCTCTACCCAATGACACTTCATCCTAGAGACACTCTAGTACCTGAGTATACCCACTCACTCCCCCTCAATCACACAACAACGATTTCAAACAATTACAAAAAAACAGTATGAAGAGACACTTCATACATACACCTTGATCCTGCTTCACAGCTTTGATCAAGGAACTCACACACTCTTGCTTCACAGCTTTGAGTGAGACACAACCTAGAATCTACCTAACCAAAACAATCATCCACAAGACAATTGCTTGGATTACAAGTATTCCTAAACAGACTTTACACGTGAAGACTAGCCTTCTTCACTTATCAATATGTCTACCACAATGTATCAAAAGATACAAAGGGTGACTTACACACAAGGGACTCTCAAACCCTAGACCTTTATTTTACACTCTGGTTTTTCTTAATGTGAGTGCTTGCTTTCCTCTGCTTCTGCTCCTCCTTTTATAGTAGTGCAGACTGGGCTTGGGCTGCACAGAAGTAACAAATATTAGTTTTAATAAAGTAAAACTAATTTCCACTATTCAAGGTGCTGCCAAATTAGGTCACAGCTGTTTCATGATATGGTCAGCACTGCCTATAATCTCTCCTGAGATAACTAAGGAGTCATAACAAGTCTCCTGAAATCTAGGCTGAGATAACAGAAACCCAACATGCCTGCACGACTGATGTCATACGATCAATAACATGACATTCAGTATGACATCCACTCTTCTGCAGATTTTTCTTTATACCAGACCTGGCTTCACCCAATCTTCTGCAGAATAACATTAGAAACAAGTGTATTAAAGTTTCATAAAAGGTCTCCAAGTTCCTTTTATGACTACCAATACAATATGTCCTTGTTCCTAATACATCTCCTTGACATATTTACTGATGAGGTATTTTCAACATGGTCTCATCAATCCAAACCAATTCTGTCAAGAGATATACACTAGCAGCTCCTTTTGTTGTCATGCAATGATGTCCTGCTTTAAGATACATGACATCACACCTCACTCACTACCTGTGAGGAACTTCATCACAACTTAAGCTGTTGTGGCTGCACACCTCACACTACCTGTGAGGAACTTCATCATAACTTAACATGTTGTGGCTGCACACTTCACACTGCTTGTGAGGAACTTCATCACAGCTCAAACTGTTGTGGCTGCACACCTCACTCTCCACCTGTGAGGAACTTGGCTACTGCTAACACATAGCAGCTACTCCACTCCTAACTACCTTAGGATCACCTGCTGTACCAGACAGGGTCAGTGACATTCTGATTAAAACTCATGACAACAGTTTTAATCAGCTGTTGCTTGCTCCTGTAGCGATGTCATAACTATGGTAATAACATCCTTCTTAACATTAGTGTAGAGTCATGTTTTCCCAAAATTTAGCCAACCATAGGACCATGGATACTCATGGAACTAACAATAGGATTAGTAATTATGGAAGAGAAATTGCCACGATTTCGGTTCCTTACCGGACCATAAATATTTTAGCACCTGCTAGGCCAATGCCGGTGATCATTACTGTTCCAGAACCCGTGCTGTATGAGAGCACCAGAGCCATCCCATGGAACTACGGGGTAGAAGTGTTCTATAACGGCTAGAAGCAAGAGTTGACTGATTCATCGTATGGTGCAGGAGGGTTGTGGTTCTACTCGTAGTGGAAGGGTATTTTCTCCATCTGAAACTAGTACTGACAAGAATGATAAAGGGAAAGGGAAAATAGTGGTTGAAGAGCAGGTGTAGTAACAGGCTGGTAGTGATGCTTTTTATAAAGATGTTGAGGAGTTTATGAGGCTAATTTGTAAGAGTGACTACAAGATTGTGGATCACTTAAGTCAAACTCCATCCAAAATATTTGTTTTGCCTTTGCTGTTTGTTGCACCCTAATTTTTGACCTTAAGATCCCACCCATTTGGGTGTTTTATTATTTTTTTTATCTTCCGCCCATATATACGTATTTATCAGGACTAACAAATGCGTGCATGATTATTTTGGCTTTAACACATCTCTGACAGTTTCTTATGTAGCTTTCCAGTGTGAGATGATGTGATTTCAAGATTCAGGTTCATTTGTATGCACTTGCAACCTAATCAGTGGGTATGCTAAGGTCGGAGCACCCGACTACAAGGAATCCTTAAAGGTTGCATTCCCGCAGAAGGCGATTTATTAATGACGGATACAAGAGCATCCAATTCAAGTACCCAATTCTCATTTGTATTTTGAACATTTTGCTCTCCAAGTCTCGTTTCAAGACTGTTTGGTTTCAACTTGATTGGATTGAGGACTTATTTCCTTCATAAAGTTCAAGTTGAAGATTCAAATATTGAAGTTATGGGCTTTAGTCCGAACAAGCTTTGACAAATTACGGTTCTATTTCAAGGCGGATTTGAAGCTAACATTTAAATAATCAAGTTCAAAATAGGAGATTCAGACTGATGTCATTGTGAGTTCAAACGGTTTCCAGATATAAAAAACAACAACCTTAACATCCTTTAGGCATTCACCCTGCCACACATCTAACGGCCTGTTCTTTGCAATATTATGCAAGAAGGATATTTGGAGTCCACCACTTGTGGTGAGAGTACATCCTGTTATTCGTTGTTCATGGTGAGAATGCCGGGTTAATATTACTATGAATTGTGATTTCCATTCAAGGGGGTTATGGCTATCACTCTATCCTAGAAAATCTGAGTATATCAATTTTCAGTTTCAAGATTACCAATGCAGTGAATTTTAAAAGTAATTGGCTTGCTATTGCGAAAGCCTTTACGACTACCACTTCAACGAGTACGCTTACAATAAAGGCTTGTTCTTACAGTAAGAACTTGCACGACACATTTCTTAAGAACTATCCTCTTTACTGTTATTCATTAAACTAATACCCTTGGTGGCTGTCTACAAATTCTTGTCTGATGAAAGCCATTTGAAATTGAATTAAATTGGAAACTTCAAGCTATTGCTAGCTGTCTCATATTAGTAGGAGAAATGTAAGTTGAAAGACTCTCAAGAATTCCGTCGACAAAGATCTGCGAGCTATTCTCTGGTTTGAAGTGAGCAAAACAGAAGAGTCGCGCAACATCGCTTCCATCCCCGAGTCCTTGCTTCCAGATTGCCAGCAGTTGTTGAATTCCACACCTTCTCGTAGCTTGAATACTTCAAGCTTATAGATAACATGTTGAGGATGACATCTTCTTCCGCAAGCTTCCAAAGATCACGCCTAACCACCTAAGTGAATCTGCAAGGAAATCGAGTGTTTCGGTGAAAAATCCAAAGAACAACAACAGGCTTGTTATCAAAATTCAAACAGCAAATCGGACGACTCAACTTAAGAACAGTCTCAGACAGCACCATCGCAACTCTAACGTGTGACTTTGGGCCTAAACTAACTGATAGCATAAAAAAAAGGAACTCAGTTAACAACATAACATGATGGATTACACCATGGATATTCACAAAACACTCTACCAAACTGAAGATGTACCTCAGGATATGGTTGAATGCAGGACCGACGTCGTCGCTCGACTCAAGCCTCTTGAAGGCATTGCTGCTCCCCTAGTTACTTTCTTTCAAAGTGCTGCTGCCTTTCATAAATTGGAAGCTGACAAACACCATAACCTTCAGATGCTAAATACCAAACCGGTGTACACGATTAAGTGATTTATGAATGGAGGAAGAAAAGTTCAAGTGCAATGTCATACTCTAAAAGGTTCAAGTCTGAAGTATAGGCAAGGTTGGACCCAACAGCTTTCTTTGAATCTGTCAAAACAACACAGTCAGTATAAAAACAACAATCCAACAAATTTACATCAGCAGCAGTCCCAGCCACGGGCATCACAGCAACAGCCAAGTTCGTTGCACCGAGATATGCAGCAGAAGCTACGAGCGTCGGGGTCTTTACACCAATAATCAAACGCTCTTGATCATCCAAAAGTATCCACAAGCATCCTTAGCTTTGTTGGATTCTACATTTCGGGTTGAACGAATAAGTGAGGGAAATTAGCAAAGAAAAACTATTACGAGAGTTGCTAGCCATGAAAGCAAATCACCTGACAGGCCAACACGAGATACCCCAAGGATCAGATACGAGAATCCCGCAGTGCACTGTTCAAATTAGTGCATTCAGCTCCAACAGTACTTGCCCCAGATTCTGTCGTCAAGCCCCTCAAACCAGATAGTAGACAAAAAATGAAAACCAACAACACACGAGTGGTACACCCTTCATAATTGCCGAGCCTCCACGACCTGCATAACAAGAAAACGACACATCGGTACCATCACAACAATATCCAAACAAAGCCTCGGCACTTAGAAAAATGATAAGTTTATAAAGAGGAACACGGAGTTCAGTATCCTTACCGATGAAAAGGAGTCTCAAACAGCAGTCACAGTCAGTGTCCTGTTGATGGGAGCGACGACGTTAAATATTTCTTGTCAAAACTCAAGAACCTGCACTACGAACTAGCCTTAAGGCTTTGCAAGTTTCTCAGCTCCAACTAACCTGCGAAATAACCGATACGCATCACCTGCAATAAGACACACGACCCCAAATTGTGAGATTGTTCGTCACCAATCACCATAGAGGGAAGTTCTTGAGGTTTCGGAAATGGTAGACCCTACTCACTGCAGATTATCGAACCCAGTGAAGACAACCTTTCTTCGATTAAAAGTACAATACCACTCCAACGTATCAGGTTTGCTTCTCCCTCTGGACTGTTAATCCTCCCCTGGCCCAAACTCCTTCGCTCTCTGCACCCACCAAATGTCAAGGTCAGTAAAATCCTTTGAGGAATATGCCAGCGAAAGAAAAGAAGATTCCCAAAGATCCCATCCACGTTTTCAGGACATTGAACCTAGACAGATAAGATTTAATACACCATATCAAAGATTGAATTTTCGAAATAGGAAGGTTTTCCCAAAAGGGAAAATCCCCAATCAGCATTCAATTATGATTAAGGAAATTCAAATCAGAGAATCAGATTACTGCCTATATAAGAGGAGTGGAAACGAGAAAGAGGGGGGAGACGAAGCCGATAACACCGAAAACCTAGAAAATTGACAAACTCAGAAAAAGGGAAACTTATCTCCTCAAGCCGCCGCCGAAGTATTCCCAGGCCACCGCAAATCCAAGACATCAAAAATCCACTACCGCCGTTTCGAACGCCGCCCAACTCGCGGTAAAGCTCTCACTCATGTTAAGGTTCTGAACTATTTAATCGTTCGATTTGTTAGTGCAGGTTGATTCTCGGAGGAAAATGAACGGAGCATGGCGAATCAAAACGAGGATGAATCGATTGGAGAGGAACAAGAGAGGGGTTCGCTTCCGATTCAGGGGTTCGGGTTGCAAATGGGATTAGGGTTCACTCTTTTTTCTGTCGTTTTGCTTTCACGTTGTTTGCGTTTTGGTTGTACACGGATCACCACACACACACATGACTCACCGTTAAACCCTCACTAGTTTTTTTAATTAACTAAATATCCATTATAACCAGTTTTTTTAAAATTAAAATAATAACTACTACAACCTTTTATTTATCAAATATATTTTATATACACCAATTTATTAATAACTATTTTATTATACCTACTTTTCTAAAACCACATAATTCAATTTAATGGCTAAATATTTAATAATAAGGCTTTTCATTTAAAATTAACATAATTAATTTAACTTTTTTTATATAAAATCAAGTTCATCAAAGAATACATTCTCTTACAAACTCAAGTAATTTATACAACTTTTTACAAATAAATAAATAAAGATAATAATATACAACTTTTACTTAAAAGATCAAATGCAACTTTTTCTCAAAAATCAATCTTCTTACAAAATCAACTCTTTTTTTACTAAAATCAAGTCAAACGATTAAAATCAATCAACATCAAAAATACAACTTAATCATGCACTCACGACACATGCACCTCCACTTAGCGCTTTCATGCGTATTTATTTATCTTTATCTGCTTTTATTTTATTCACAACGCACACACACTCACTTAGCGCTTTCATGCGTTCGTGTATGGTTTATCTTTCTGCAATTTACTGTTCTGCAATTTATTCTATTGCATTCACATTATCATATTTATCTATTCATACATCGCATCCCGTCCAAAGGAAAAACCTACACATAATTCAACATTGTGTGTAGTTGCACACCATACGCATCATATCCCCTTAGATCCTTGATTCTTCAAGTTGATCACTTAAGTTTAGGACCTACCCCATAGGAAGGACCTTGTCTTTATCTTTCTACAACATAGAAACATCACAATCAAAACAATACAACTTTTTTCAAACACATTAGAGAATAGATGTTAATCATCTTAAGTGAGATATAATCTTCACTCCCACTACAATACAATCAAACATGTAGGGACTTTGCCTTAAGAGCGACAAAGGCATGCTTGGCGACCATCCGAGTATGTAAGACCTTTCCTTAAGACGATGCAAAGACCATTTCCTACAACCCCTTTTACATTTGTGGTGGTTATCTCTCCCTTAAAATGAAGACTCATCTCTTCTCCTAGACCCAATCAAAACAACTACCCTAAACCCATAGGAACTTTGACCACAGTCAAAGAGCTCCTCAAACCCTTTAGGGTGAACTACAACATACTCTGATTCCACTCCCGTAAGGATATGTAGGCACAAGGTGCGATACCTTATCGAGTATACTTAGAAATAAACCACTAGGGTCTTTCAACCATTAAGCAGATAAACACTTAGCAGTAAACAAATATAAAACAAGAGGTTCCTGTAGAGTACTACAGAAACTTAGGATGCTAGTACCTTCCCTAAGTTTAACCAACCCCCGAACCTAAAACAACCTAGCTTGCATTTGCATTGCATTGTGGGAATTTCGATCTTTATCCCTTCCTTTGGACAAATCAAAGTTCGGTTGCAAAATGAATTAAAGATTCAAACTAATCAATAGTTTGGTATCCGATTTTCACCGCGACACTGTTATGTTCGGAAGCGCATTGTAATGCCTTATTGAGGATCTTGAATTCGGCGTATGTACCAGCAAGAAATTTCAGTTAATCAATTATAAGGGGTTGTAGTAGCGCACGTCAATGCTGGCAATGGTTTAAGCTTCACTGACCTAGATTTGACTCCTGCTAGGAGAAATCATAACCATGCTTTGCATATTCCCATGGAATGCAGAGGATCATTACTGTCACATGTCCTAGTTGACATAGGATCGTCACTCAATATGCTGCCCAAGAAGGCGTCAATGAAGTTAGACACCTAGGGGTTGATTTGTACACAAAGTGATTTGGTAGTAAGATCATTTGATGGCTCAAAAAGGTCAGTGTTCGGAGAGATTACTATGCCGATTCAGGTGGAACCTGATGTTTTTTATACAACTTTCTATATAATGGATATCTAACCGGCATACAGCCGCTTGCTTGGCCGACCATGGATACATGATGTGGGAGCAGTCACATCAACTTTGCATCAAAAGTTCAAATAGATGATGGAAGGAAAGATTGTTATCGTATATGGGCAAGAAGATATAATGGTAAGTCAGCTATCGTTATTCAAGTATGTAGAGGAGAATGGGGAAATCCACGAAACGCTCTGTCAGGTCTTCAAAGCAGTACAAATTCAGGAGAAGCCTCCTGTCGAAGTCAAAGGCCCAGAGGTTTCAATGTCTTCTTTCAAAGAAGCCTGTGCTATTTTGAGTCTAGAACTTTCTAGAGGTAGGACCAAGTTCCTGATGTTCCTATTAAACAAGATAAATTCGGTCTAGGATACAAGCCCTTTAATCCTTCTTAAGACCCTCCAAGATACAAGGGACCTGTTAGATTCACCAGTGGTGGAGTCATCTTTGACAGGATTCATGCCATAGGGGATGATGGAGGTGGTAGCGACTGCGACATGGATGCTTAGATCTATCATTGTATTCCTGGACAGAAGCTGTGCAATTGGACCACCAAGGAAATCATTCAAGTTACCACCGAAGAGTAATTTTCATTTGTTTTTGATTATGTCCAGTCCTACGTTCTGCCCAAGATGTAGTGACTCATTCTGTAGGGCCTCTTTTGTTATTTTCAACATTATCATAAATAAAGGACGTCTTTTTTGCATTCAAATATTTTGATCCCTTTTTTTCTTTTTTTTTTCTTTTACATTTTTATCAACATAAAAATGGAAATGTGTTTGTGTTTGTTTGCATTTCATAATGAACATAAAACATCAATCATGCAGGTCTTTTATCCCAAATACCATCGATTCTGATTCAGCTATGGCTCAACTTTCATAATCGTATCTATCAAGCTGAAGAAGAGACTGACGAAGACTGTGACCTACCCGAGGAATTAGCCAGACTTCTGAAGCAAGAGGAAAGGGTTATTTTGCCTCATCAAAAGGATATTGAAGTCGTCAATTTGGGTACCGAGGATGAAAAGAAAGAAGTCAAAACAGGGGCTGCCTTGGAAGACAATGTAAAGAGAAGTTTGGTCGAGATGCTCCGTGAGTATAGGGATATCTTCGCGTGGTCTTACCAAGATATGCCCGTGATAGATACAAATATAGTGGTACACCGGCTGCCTCTCCGAGAAGAATGTCCACCAGTGAAAAATAATTTGAGAAGGACGAGGCCCAGCATGGTAGTCAAGATCAAAGAAGAAGTTCAAAAGTATTTGGGTGCTGGTTTTCTTGCTATCACCAATTACCCCCCATGGGTCGCTAACATTGTTCTTGTACCTAAGAAAGATGGAAAGGTCATGATGTGCGTTGATTACAGATATCTAAACAGAGCGATCCCTAAAGATGATTTCCCGCTCCCTCACATTGATGTGTTTGTTGATAACACCGCTCAATATTCTGTGTTTTCCTTCATGGATGGTTTCTCTGGGTATAACTAAATAAAAATGGCCCCAGGGGACATCGATAAAACTACTTTCATCATACCATGGGGGACTTTTTGCTATAAAGTGATGTTCTTTGAACTGAGAAATGCTAGGGAAACTTACCAGCGGGCGATGGTGACTCTCTTTCATGATATGATTCATCAAGAGATTGAAGTCTATGTTGATGACAAGATTGCGAAGTCACAATTGGAGGAAGGAAACTTGGTTAATCTTTTGAAATTGTTTGAAGATTGAGTAAATTCAAGCTGAGGTTGAATCCTAATAAATGCACCTTCAGGGTGAGATATAGGAAGCTGCTAGGTTTCATGGTCAGTTAGAGGGGTATTGAGGTAGATCCTGAAAAAATCAAATCTATTTAAGAAATTCCTGAACCGAGGGCGGAAAAAGAAGTTTGTGGTTTCCTAGGGAGATTGAACTACATTGCAAGGTTCATCTCTCACCTTACAACCACTTGCGGGCCTATATTCAAATTGTTAAGGAAAGATCAGGCAGTCATTTGGAAGGAAAATTTCCAGAAAGCTTTTGAGAAGATCAAAGATTATTTGTAGGAACCTTCGATGCCTCTAGTTGTAGGGAGACCCATGATCATATATTTAACAGTTCTTGAGAATTCAATGGGATGTGTGCTCGGTCAACACGACGAGACAGGTAGGACAAAACATGTTATTTACTACCTGAGTAAGAAATTGACTGATTGCGAGTCGAGGTACTCAATGCTAGAAAAAACATGTTATGCACTCGCTTGGGCAGCCAAGCGCTTGAGACAATACATGTTAAATCACACAACCCTGTTGATATCAAAGATGGATCTGATCAAGTACGTATTTGAGAAGCAGACACTCTCTCGAAAGGATCTCTATATGGAAAATGGTTCTGACAGAGTATGATATCCAATATGCTTCCCAAAAAGCCATTAAGGGAAGTGTTCTATCAAAATACCTTGCTGAACAACCTATTGAAGATTATCATCCAATGAAGTTTGAATTTCCAGATGAATACATCATGTTTCTAAAGATAAAAGACTGTGATGAGCTTTTGCCTGACGAGGGTCTTGAGATTGGATCTTAGTGGAAGTTGGTTTTTGAAGGTGTTGTTAACTCATATGGAAACGAAATTAGGGCAATCATTACAACTCTTCACGGTTCTCATATATCATTTACAGCCCGATTGACGTTCGATTGCACTAATAATAAAGCAGAATATGAAGCGCGCATTATGGGTTTGGAAGAGGCCATTGATCTGAGGATCAAGAATCTTTATGAATATGGCGACTCAATGCTAGTAGTTAATCAAATTAAATGAGAATGGGAAACTCGTTAGGCATTCTTGGTGCCATACAAAAACTTTGCTAGAAGACTAATACCATTCTTTAACAGAGTTGAGTTTCATCATGTGCCTAGGCTGAAAATCAGATGGCAGACGCCTTGGTAACGTTATCGTCAATGTATAAAGTGAGTTTCTAGAATGAATCTCTAGAAATCACCATCACGCGTCATGACAGACCTGCCTTTGTATTTGCAGTTGAAAAAGCGTCAGATGGAAATCCCTGGTATTTTGACATCAGAAATTTTCTCAAGACTCAAGAGTATCCACCTAGGGCATCAAGCAAAGATAAGAAGAATCTGAGGAGAATTTCAGGCAACTTCTACTTGAACAAGGATGGTGTACTATATAGAAGAAACTTTGACATGGTCTTTCTATGTTGTGTTGATGAACACGAAGCGGGCCTATTAATGGAAGAGGTTCACGAGGGTTCCTTTGGTACTTACGTTGATGGACATGCAATGGCCAGAAATTTTTTTAAGCGTTGGGTATTATTGGATAACTATGGAATCTGATTGTTTCAAATACACCAGGAAATGCCACAAATGTCAGATTTATGCTGACAAGGTGCATGTACCACCTAACTCTCTGAACATGTTGACATCTCCTTGGCCCTTTTCAATCTGGGGCATTGATATGATTGGAAAAATTGAGCAGACTGCTTCCAATGG
>CAWUDS030006253.1:0-15246 GCA_963859935.3 Lathyrus sativus | reverse complement strand
ACATTTTCACGAAAAATACATTCGGAGCTTTGAGAGAACCATGGAGAGCTAATTCCTTAGAGTCATTCTGCTGTAATCGCGTTCCAACGCTTTGAGGTTTTTACTTTATCAATCTAATTCGTTTCTCTTTCAACACTATTCTATGAATGCTTTTGCTTATCTGTTAGTTTATAGAATTGTTTTGATTAAATTCGTATGATTGCATCCTTAGCTTTTATTCGCCGTTACGTCGCTTTGTCGTTAATTCGCGTTTATAATTCGTGTTTGCTTAACTCACGAAAACTTAATTCGCTTGCTTAATTTGGAATATAGGATTGTTAATCTAGTTTATGTCTTTTGCGCTTGTTAATTGACATTGGAATCAAATAGAGATCGAAATCGCTTAGAAAATTGGTAAGGTAGAAACCGTGATAAGCCCGAACCGAAAACAGTAGATTGACTTATTTTGATAATCACTTATTTTAACCGCTTAATTGCATTTTCTTTATTTATCCGATCAGAAACCAAACCAACTCCACCTCCATTTCGAATTTGGTAGATCAATCACATAAAAGAATCCTTGAGACGATATCCGAGTTGATTGTCGCTGTATTACGTTTTCATTAAAAACACACGTTTTGATCCGCGCGCGACAACTGATCAATGAGCTAGGCCCTCCACGACAGAGAGATGGATTGGCAGACCCCGTGTGATGAGAGGGACAGAGCAGTATATATATATATATATATATATATATATATATATATATATATATATATATATATATATATATATATATATATATATATATATATATATATATATATATATATATATATATATATATATATATATATATATATATATTATATATATATATATATATATATATATATTATATATATATATTTATATTTATATATATAAAATATATATATATATTTATATATATATATATATATATATATATATATATATATATATTATATATATATATATATATATATATATATATAATATATATAAGAATTTTAATTGATTGAATAAGTAAATAAAATAATTAATTATATTTAATAATTAATTATTTAATTGAATATGTGCTTAAATATAAGTGGATGTCAAGATAATCAATTTCGAAATAATGAGAATTTTAAATGATTATCATTTATATATAGGCTATCATCTCAAATATATCATGCTATAAGAAAATTATCTCTTTTTCTCCTATTCGAAGAGTTTTTAAGACATTACGAGTACCGGTTGAGAAAAATCCACAAGCTAACCAGTGTCAAACACTCGTCTCTACACTTTTGTATTTTAGAATTATGGTTGTCATTGTCTAAAAATCTTTCTCATTATATTCGTCGAGGTATTCCTATAATCATTAATATCAAAATGTCATAGATCCTAAGGTTTGTGTCCATGGGGAGACGCTTAAGCGCTCCCAGCGTGATGAGTGATCAGTGCATATTTATGCACTTTCTCCTATATTTTTACTTAGACATTCTTTACTTTATCTTGATTATTTTTATGTTTTATTTTGTTTTTATATTTTATTTTATTTTTGGCTTAATTTGATTTCCGCACTTATTTTTCAGCTTTAGCAGTCTGCACGGAAACGATCATAACTGGAGTTCTGGAAATCTGTTTGAGGCGTTCTAAAAATCGCCGGAAAGCTAAGAGAGAGAGCTACGACTTTCGTGTTGTAGTCGAAGTCAAATTCGGAGCCCAAAATTCCAGAATTCCGTTTGAAGTTACTGCATTAGAATTTTATTTTAGTGTTGGGTCATGTATTGGGCCTGAGTTATGTTTTCGACCCAGTTGGGTTATGACCCGAATTTGCTTTCTTTTTAAAGGAAAAATACTCGTGTTACTGTTCACCTAGTTACATTTTCACGAAAAATACATTCGGAGCTTTGAGAGAACCATGGAGAGCTAATTCCTTAGAGTCATTCTGCTGTAATCGCGTTCCAACGCTTTGAGGTTTTTACTTTATCAATCTAATTCGTTTCTCTTTCAACACTTTTCTATGAATTGCTTTTGCTTAATCTGTTAGTTTATAGAATTGTTTTGATTAAATTCGTATGATTGCATCCTTAGCTTTTATTCGCCGTTACGTCGCTTAGTCGTTAATTCGCGTTTATAATTCGTGTTTGCTTAACTCACGAAAACTTAATCCGTTTGCTTAATTTGGAATATAGGATTGTTAATCTAGTTATGTCTTTTGCGCTTGTTAATTGACATTGGAATCAAATAGAGATCGAAATCGCTTAGAAAATTGGTAAGGTAGAAACCGTGATAAGCCCGAACCGAAAACAGTAGATTGACTTATTTTGATAATCACTTATTTTAACCGCTTAATTGCATTTTCTTTATTTATCCGATCAGAAACCAAACCAACTCCACCTCCATTTCGAATTTGGTAGATCAATCACATAAAAGAATCCTTGAGACGATATCCGAGTTGAATTGTCGCTGTATTACGTTTTCATTAAAAACACACGTTTTGATCCCGGCGCGACAACTGATCAATGAGCTAGGCCCTCCACGACAGAGAGATGGATTGGGCAGACCCCGTGTGATGAGCGGGACAGAGCAGTATATATATATATATATATATATATATATATATATATATATATATATTTATAGATTAATAAAATATATATATATATATATATATATATATATTTATATATATATATATATATATATATATATATATATATATATATATATATATATAAAGAATTTTAATTGGTTGAATAAGTAAATAAAATAATTAATTATATTTAATAATTAATTATTTAATTGAATATGTGCTTAAATATAAGTGGATGTCAAGATAATCCATTTCGAAATAATGAGAATTTTAAATGATTATCATTTTATATATAGGCTATCATCTCAAATATATCATGCTATAAGAAAATTATCTCTTTTTCTCCCTATTCGAAGAGTTTTTAAGACATTATGAGTACCGGTTGAGAAAAATCCACAAGCTAACCAGTGTCAAACACTTGTCTCTACACTTTTGTATTTTAGAATTATCGTTGTCATTGTCTAAAAATCTTTCTCATTATATTCGTCGAGGTATTCCTATAATCATTAATATCAAAATGTCATAGATCCTAAGGTTTGTGTCCATGGGGAGACGCTTAAGCGCTCCCAGCGTGATGAGTGATCAGTGCATATTTATGCACTTTCTCCTATATTTTTACTTAGACATTTCCTTACTTTATCTTGATTATTTTTATGTTTTATTTTGTTTTTATATTTTATTTTATTTTGGCTTAATTTGATTTCCGCACTTATTTTTCAGCTTTAGCAGTCTGCACGGAAACGATCATAACTGGAGTTCTGGAAATCTGTTTGAGGCGTTCTAAAAATCGCCGGAAAGCTAAGAGACAGAGCTACGACTTTCGTGTTGTAGTCGAAGTCAAATTCGGAGCCCAAAATTCCAGAATTCCGTTTGAAGTTACTGCATTAGAATTTTATTTTAGTGTTGGGTCATGTATTGGGCCTGAGTTATGTTTTCGACCCAGTTGGGTTATGACCCGAATTTGCTTTCTTTTTAAAGGAAAAATACTCGTGTTACTGTTCACCTAGTTACATTTTCACGAAAAATACATTCGGAGCTTTGAGAGAACCATGGAGAGCTAATTCCTTAGAGTCATTCTGCTGTAATCGCGTTCCAACGCTTTGAGGTTTTTACTTTATCAATCTAATTCGTTTCTCTTTCAACACTTTTCTATGAATTGCTTTGCTTAATCTGTTAGTTTATAGAATTGTTTTGATTAAATTCGTATGATTGCATCCTTAGCTTTTATTCGCCGTTACGTCGCTTAGTCGTTAATTCGCGTTTATAATTCGTGTTTGCTTAACTCACGAAAACTTAATCCGTTTGCTTAATTTGGAATATAGGATTGTTAATCTAGTTTATGTCTTTTGCGCTTGTTAATTGACATTGGAATCAAATAGAGATCGAAATCGCTTAGAAAATTGGTAAGGTAGAAACCGTGATAAGCCCGAACCGAAAACAGTAGATTGACTTATTTTGATAATCACTTATTTTAACCGCTTAATTGCATTTTCTTTATTTATCCGATCAGAAACCAAACCAACTCCACCTCCATTTCGAATTTGGTAGATCAATCACATAAAAGAATCCTTGAGACGATATCCGAGTTGAATTGTCGCTGTATTACGTTTTCATTAAAAACACACGTTTTGATCCGCGCGCGACAACTGATCAATGAGCTAGGCCCTCCACGACAGAGAGATGGATTGGGCAGACCCCGTGTGATGAGAGGGACAGAGCAGTATATATATATATATATATATATATATATATATATATATATATATATATATATATATATATATATATATATATATATATATATATATATATATATATATATATATATATATTATATATATAATATATATATATATATTATATATATATATTTATATTTATATATATAAAATATATATATATATTTATATATATATATATATATATATATATATATATATATATATATATATATATATATATATATATATATATATATATATATATATATAAGAATTTTAATTGATTGAATAAGTAAATAAAATAATTAATTATATTTAATAATTAATTATTTAATTGAATATGTGCTTAAATATAAGTGGATGTCAAGATAATCAATTTCGAATAATGAGAATTTTAAATGATTATCATTTTATATATAGGCTATCATCTCAAATATATCATGCTATAAGAAAATTATCTCTTTTTCTCTCCCTATTCGAAGAGTTTTTAAGACATTACGAGTACCGGTTGAGAAAAATCCACAAGCTAACCAGTGTCAAACACTCGTCTCTACACTTTTGTATTTTAGAATTATGGTTGTCATTGTCTAAAAATCTTTCTCATTATATTCGTCGAGGTATTCCTATAATCATTAATATCAAAATGTCATAGATCCTAAGGTTTGTGTCCATGGGGAGACGCTTAAGCGCTCCCAGCGTGATGAGTGATCAGTGCATATTTATGCACTTTCTCCTATATTTTTACTTAGACATTTCTTTACTTATCTTGATTATTTTTATGTTTATTTGTTTTTATATTTTATTTTATTTTTGGCTTAATTTGATTTCCGCACTTATTTTTCAGCTTTAGCAGTCTGCAACGGAAACGATCATAACTGGAGTTCTGGAAATCTGTTTGAGGCGTTCTAAAAAATCGCCGGAAAGCTAAGAGAGAGAGCTACGACTTTCGTGTTGTAGTCGAAGTCAAATTCGGAGCCCAAAATTCCAGAATTCCGTTTGAAGTTACTGCATTAGAATTTATTTTAGTGTTGGGTCATGTATTGGGCCTGAGTTATGTTTTCGACCCAGTTGGGTTATGACCCGAATTTGCTTTCTTTTTAAAGGAAAAATACTCGTGTTACTGTTCACCTAGTTACATTTTCACGAAAAATACATTCGGAGCTTTGAGAGAACCATGGAGAGCTAATTCCTTAGAGTCATTCTGCTGTAATCGCGTTCCAACGCTTTGAGGTTTTACTTTATCAATCTAATTCGTTTCTCTTTCAACACTTTTCTATGAATTGCTTTTGCTTAATCTGTTAGTTTATAGAATTGTTTTGATTAAATTCGTATGATTGCATCCTTAGCTTTTATTCGCCGTTACGTCGCTTAGTCGTTAATTCGCGTTTATAATTCGTGTTTGCTTAACTCACGAAAACTTAATCCGTTTGCTTAATTTGGAATATAGGATTGTTAATCTAGTTTATGTCTTTTGCGCTTGTTAATTGACATTGGAATCAAATAGAGATCGAAATCGCTTAGAAAATTGGTAAGGTAGAACCGTGATAAGCCCGAACCGAAAACAGTAGATTGACTTATTTTGATAATCACTTATTTTAACCGCTTAATTGCATTTTCTTTATTTATCCGATCAGAAACCAAACCAACTCCACCTCCATTTCGAATTTGGTAGATCAATCACATAAAAGAATCCTTGAGACGATATCCGAGTTGAATTGTCGCTGTATTACGTTTTCATTAAAAACACACGTTTTGATCCGCGCGCGACAACTGATCAATGAGCTAGGCCCTCCACGACAGAGAGATGGATTGGGCAGACCCCGTGTGATGAGCGGGACAGAGCAGTATATATATATATATATATATATATATATATATATATATATATATATATATATATATATATATATATATATATATATATATATATATATATATATATATATTATATATATATATATATATATATTATATTATATATATATATATATATATATATATATATATATATATATTTATAGATATAAAATATATATATATATATATATATATATATTTATATATATATATATATATATATATATATATATATATATATATATATATAAGAATTTTAATTGGTTGAATAAGTAAATAAAATAATTAATTATATTTAATAATTAATTATTTAATTGAATATGTGCTTAAATATAAGTGGATGTCAAGATAATCCATTTCGAAATAATGAGAATTTTAAATGATTATCATTTTATATATAGGCTATCATCTCAAATATATCATGCTATAAGAAAATTATCTCTTTTTCTCCCTATTCGAAGAGTTTTTAAGACATTATGAGTACCGGTTGAGAAAAATCCACAAGCTAACCAGTGTCAAACACTTGTCTCTACACTTTTGTATTTTAGAATTATCGTTGTCATTGTCTAAAAATCTTTCTCATTATATTCGTCGAGGTATTCCTATAATCATTAATATCAAAATGTCATAGATCCTAAGGTTTGTGTCCATGGGGAGACGCTTAAGCGCTCCCAGCGTGATGAGTGATCAGTGCATATTTATGCACTTTCTCCTATATTTTTACTTAGACATTTCCTTACTTTATCTTGATTATTTTTATGTTTTATTTTGTTTTTATATTTTATTTTATTTTTGGCTTAATTTGATTTCCGCACTTATTTTTCAGCTTTAGCAGTCTGCACGGAAACGATCATAACTGGAGTTCTGGAAATCTGTTTGAGGCGTTCTAAAAATCGCCGGAAAGCTAAGAGACAGAGCTACGACTTTCGTGTTGTAGTCGAAGTCAAATTCGGAGCCCAAAATTCCAGAATTCCGTTTGAAGTTACTGCATTAGAATTTTATTTTAGTGTTGGGTCATGTATTGGGCCTGAGTTATGTTTTCGACCCAGTTGGGTTATGACCCGAATTTGCTTTCTTTTTAAAGGAAAAATACTCGTGTTACTGTTCACCTAGTTACATTTTCACGAAAAATACATTCGGAGCTTTGAGAGAACCATGGAGAGCTAATTCCTTAGAGTCATTCTGCTGTAATCGCGTTCCAACGCTTTGAGGTTTTTACTTTATCAATCTAATTCGTTTCTCTTTCAACACTTTTCTATGAATTGCTTTTGCTTAATCTGTTAGTTTATAGAATTGTTTTGATTAAATTCGTATGATTGCATCCTTAGCTTTTATTCGCCGTTACGTCGCTTAGTCGTTAATTCGCGTTTATAATTCGTGTTTGCTTAACTCACGAAAACTTAATCCGTTTGCTTAATTTGGAATATAGGATTGTTAATCTAGTTTATGTCTTTTGCGCTTGTTAATTGACATTGGAATCAAATAGAGATCGAAATCGCTTAGAAAATTGGTAAGGTAGAAACCGTGATAAGCCCGAACCGAAAACAGTAGATTGACTTATTTTGATAATCACTTATTTTAACCGCTTAATTGCATTTTCTTTATTTATCCGATCAGAAACCAAACCAACTCCACCTCCATTTCGAATTTGGTAGATCAATCACATAAAAGAATCCTTGAGACGATATCCGAGTTGAATTGTCGCTGTATTACGTTTTCATTAAAAACACACGTTTTGATCCGCGCGCGACAACTGATCAATGAGCTAGGCCCTCCACGACAGAGAGATGGATTGGGCAGACCCCGTGTGATGAGCGGGTCAGAGCAGTATATATATATATATATATATATATATATATATATATATATATATATATATATATATATATATATATATATATATATATATATATATATATATATATATATATATAGATATAAAATATATATATATATATATATATATATATATATATATATATATATATATATATATATATATATATATAAGAATTTTAATTGGTTGAATAAGTAAATAAAATAATTAATTATATTTAATAATTAATTATTTAATTGAATATGTGCTTAAATATAAGTGGATGTCAAGATAATCCATTTCGAAATAATGAGAATTTTAAATGATTATCATTTTATATATAGGCTATCATCTCAAATATATCATGCTATAAGAAAATTATCTCTTTTTCTCCCTATTCGAAGAGTTTTTAAGACATTATGAGTACCGGTTGAGAAAAATCCACAAGCTAACCAGTGTCAAACACTTGTCTCTACACTTTTGTATTTTAGAATTATCGTTGTCATTGTCTAAAAAACTTTCTCATTATATTCGTCGAGGTATTCCTATAATCATTAATATCAAAATGTCATAGATCCTAAGGTTTGTGTCCATGGGGAGACGCTTAAGCGCTCCCAGCGTGATGAGTGATCAGTGCATATTTATGCACTTTCTCCTATATTTTTACTTAGACATTTCTTTACTTTATCTTGATTATTTTTATGTTTTATTTTGTTTTTATATTTTATTTTATTTTTGGCTTAATTTGATTTCCGCACTTATTTTTCAGCTTTAGCAGTCTGCACGGAAACGATCATAACTGGAGTTCTGGAAATCTGTTTGAGGCGTTCTAAAAATCGCCGGAAAGCTAAGAGAGAGAGCTACGACTTTCGTGTTGTAGTCGAAGTCAAATTCGGAGCCCAAAATTCCAGAATTCCGTTTGAAGTTACTGCATTAGAATTTTATTTTAGTGTTGGGTCATGTATTGGGCCTGAGTTATGTTTTCGACCCAGTTGGGTTATGACCCGAATTTGCTTTCTTTTTAAAGGAAAAATACTCGTGTTACTGTTCACCTAGTTACATTTTCACGAAAAATACATTCGGAGCTTTGAGAGAACCATGGAGAGCTAATTCCTTAGAGTCATTCTGCTGTAATCGCGTTCCA
Organism: Lathyrus sativus; assembly: GCA_963859935.3. Taxonomy (NCBI): domain Eukaryota; kingdom Viridiplantae; phylum Streptophyta; class Magnoliopsida; order Fabales; family Fabaceae; genus Lathyrus; species Lathyrus sativus. The sequence continues at coordinate 6,127 of CAWUDS030006253.1, read as the reverse complement.
ACGCTTTGAGGTTTTTACTTTATCAATCTAATTCGTTTCTCTTTCAACACTTTTCTATGAATTGCTTTTGCTTAATCTGTTAGTTTATAGAATTGTTTTGATTAAATTCGTATGATTGCATCCTTAGCTTTTATTCGCCGTTACGTCGCTTAGTCGTTAATTCGCGTTTATAATTCGTGTTTGCTTAACTCACGAAAACTTAATCCGTTTGCTTAATTTGGAATATAGGATTGTTAAACTAGTTTATGTCTTTTGCGCTTGTTAATTGACATTGGAATCAAATAGAGATCGAAATCGCTTAGAAAATTGGGAAGGTAGAAACCGTGATAAGCCCGAACCGAAAACAGTAGATTGACTTATTTTGATAATCACTTATTTTAACCGCTTAATTGCATTTTCTTTATTTATCCGATCAGAAACCAAACCAACTCCACCTCCATTTCGAATTTGGTAGATCAATCACATAAAAGAATCCTTGAGACGATATCCGAGTTGAATTGTCGCTGTATTACGTTTTCATTAAAAACACATGTTTTGATCCGCGCGCGACAACTGATCAATGAGCTAGGCCCTCCACGACAGAGAGATGGATTGGGCAGACCCCGTGTGATGAGCGGGACAGAGCAGTATATATATATATATATATATATATATATATATATATATATATATATATATATATATATATATATATATATATATATATATATATATATATATATATATATATATATATATATATATATATATATATATATATATATTATATATATATATATATATATATATATATATATATATATATATATATTTATAGATATAAAATATATATATATATTTTTTTTCGCCCAATAGCAAAAATGTTGTCAAAATGGGAATAGTGGTATCTTATAAAGACTTTTTATTTGCTAAACATTTTTGGTTGTTGTGAGAATAGACGTAAAGATCACTAAAAAAATTATTAATATTCAAACGAAATTTCCTCTTTGTATTTAAAGAAGTGAGTCTTACGGTCGTCGTTCTCCTTAATATAATTGTGATGGTTATTTACATAGTATATGTCACATGTGTAATTAAATCTTCAAAAAACTTATATAAATCTATTTTATTATTTTTTAATAATTCCATTAAAGAAGAGTAAGATTCAATTTCACTTTAATAAATTTTCAATAATCAATTTTTTCGCATAACATTTCATTTTATATATTCTTGATAGTAGTAATTAAGTATCACAAACCGATGAAATTTAGGGTTATTTTATTATATTGTTTTTCATTCAAACATTTTAGCTGTACCTATATCTATAAATTACTACTCTTTGCAAAGTTTTTTTGTTGAATTGTAGACGAATGTGTTTCTTATATCTACTGTTATTTAAAATCATTGACCAATTACATGTGATATTATTTTTAAAAAAAATATCAATTATCTTTTCTTTAATCAATATTAAATTTATATGATAGAGTATTTTCATAGTACCAATATATAAATATCATCATTAAAGAGAAATCACTCGATTTCACACTTCAATGAGCCATTCACATCATATCTCTTAAAGATGATAAAAAATTTCTCGCCAAATAGCATCAATGTTGTCAAAATTGGAATAGTTGTATCTTATAAAGACTTTTTATTTGCTAAACATTTTTGGTTGTTGTGAGAATATACGTAAAGATCGCTAAAAAAAATTATTAATGTTCAAAATAAATTCCCTCTTTGTTTTTACAGAAGTGAGTCTTAAGGTCATCGTTCTCCTTAATATAATTGAGCTTTTTCAGTGATTGTTATTTACATAGTATATGTCACATGTGTAATTAAATCTTCAATAACTTATATAAATACTTTTTTTTTAATCATTCCATCAATGAATAGTAAGATTCAATTTCACTTTAATAAATTTTCAATAATCAATTTTTTGCATAACAATTCATTTTGTATATTCTTGATAGTAGTAATTAAGTATCACAAACCGATGAAACTTAGTGTTATTTTATTATATTGTATTTCATTCAAACATTTTAACTGTTCCTATATCTATTAATTTCTACTCTTTGCAAATCGGTTTTGTTGAATTTTAGACGAATGTGTTTCTTATATCTAGTGTTGTTTAAAATCATTGACCAATTACATGTGATATTATTTTTATTTTATAAAATATCAATTATCTTTTCTTTATTCCAATATTATATTTATATGATAAAGTATTTTCATAGTACCAATATATAAATATCACCACTAAAGAGAAATCACTCGATTTTACACTTCAATGAGCCATTCACATCATATCTCTTAAAGATGATAAAAAATTTCTCGCCAAATAGCAAAAATGTTGTCAGAATTGGAATAGTTGTAGCTTATAAAAAAATTTATTTGCTAAACATTTTTTGTTGTTGTTAGAATAGACGTAAAGATCACTAAAAAAATTATTAATGTTCAAAAGAAATTTCCACTTTGTATTTAAAGAAGTGAGTCTTACGGTCATTGTTCTTCTTAATATAATTGAGCTTTTTCATGAAGGGTATTTACATAGTATATGTCACAAGTGTAATTAAATCTTCAAAGAACTTATATAAATACATTTTATTATTTCTTAATAATTCCATTAAAGAATAGTAAGATTCAATTTCACTTTAATAAATTTTCAATAATCAATTTTTCGCATAACCATTCATTTTATATATTCTTGATAGTAGTAAATAAGTAAAACAAACCGATGAAACTTAGGGTTACTTTATTATATTGTATTTCATTCAAACATTTTAACTATATCTGTATCTATTAATTACTACTCATTGCAAAGAGTTTTTGTTCAATTGTAGACGAATGTGTTTCTTATATCTAGTGTTATTTAAAATCATTGACCAATTACATGTGACATTATTTTTAAAAAAAAAATATCAATTATCTTTTATTTATTCCAATATTATATTTATATGATAAAGTATTTTCATAGTACCAATATATAAATATCATCACTAAAGAGAAATCACTTGATTTCACACTTCAATGAGCCATTCACATCATATCTCTTAATGATGATAAATTTTTTTTCGCCAAATAGCAAAAATGTTGTCAAAATTGGAATGGTTGTATCTTATAAAGACTTTTTATTTGCTAAACATTTTTGGTTGTTGTGAGAATAGACGTAAAGATCACTAAATAAAATTATTAATGTTCAAAAGAAATTTCCTCTTTGTATTTAAAGAAGTGAGTCTTACGGTCATCGTTCTCCTTAATATAATTGAGGTTTTTTAGTGATGGTTATTTACATAGTATATGTCACATGTGTAATTAAATCTTCAAAAAAACTTATATAAATACATTTAATTATTTTTTAATAATTCCATTAAAGAATAGTAAGATTCAATTTCAATTTTTCGCATAACCATTCATTTTATATATTCTTGATAGTAGTAATTAAGTAAAACAAACCGATGAAACTTAGAGTTATTTTATTATATTGTATTTCATTCAAACATTTTAACTGTACCTATATCTATTAATTACTACTCATTGCAAAGAGTTTCTGTTGAATACTAGACGAATGTGTTTCTTATATTTAGTGTTATTTAAAATCATTGGCCAATTACATGTGACATTATTTTTTTAAAAAAAATATCAATTATCTTTTATTTATTCCAATATTATTTTTATATGATAAAGTATTTTCATAGTACCAATATATAAATATCATCACTAAAGAGAAATCACTTGATTTCACACTTCAATGAGCCATTCACATCATATCTCTTAAAGATGATAAAAAAAAATCCGCCAAATAGCAAAAATGTTGTCAAAATTGGAATAGTTGTATCTTATAAAGACTTTTTATTTGCTAAACATTTTTGGTTGTTGTGAGAATAGACGTAAAGATCACTAAAAAAATTATTAATATTCAAACGAAATTTCCTCTTCGTATTTAAAGAAGTGAGTCTTACGGTCGTCGTTCTCCTTAATATAATTGTGATGGTTATTTACATAGTATATGTCACATGTGTAATTAAATCTTCAAAAAACTTCTAGAAATACATTTTATTATTTTTTAATAATTCCATTAAAGAATAGTAAGATTCAACTTCACTTTAATATATTTTTAATAAGCAATTTTTTCACATAACATTTCATTTTATATATTCTTGATAGTAGTAATTAAGTATCACAAACCGATGAAACTTAGGGTTATTTTATTATATTATATTTCATTCAGTAATTAAGTATCACAAACCGATGAAACTTAGGGTTATTTTATTATATTATATTTCATTCAAACATTTTAATTGTACCTATATCTATTAATTACCAATCTTTGCAAAGTGTTTTTGTTGAATTGTAGACGAATGTGTTTCTTTAATCTAGTGTTATTTAAAATCATTGACCAATTACATGTGATATTATTTTTTTAAAAAAAATATCAATTATCTTTTCTTTAATCAATATTATTTTTATATGATAGAGTATTTTCATAGTACCAATATATAAATATCATCACTAAAGAGAAATCACTTGATTTCACACTTCAATGAGCCATTCACATCACATCTCTTAAAGATGATAAATTTTTTTTCGCCCAATAGCAAAAATGTTGTCAAAATGGGAATAGTGGTATCTTATAAAGACTTTTTATTTGCTAAACATTTTTGGTTGTTGTGAGAATAGACGTAAAGATCACTAAAAAAATTATTAATATTCAAACGAAATTTCCTCTTTGTATTTAAAGAAGTGAGTCTTACGGTCGTCGTTCTCCTTAATATAATTGTGATGGTTATTTACACAGTATATGTCACATGTGTAATTAAATCTTCAAAAAACTTATATAAATACATTTTATTAGTTTTTAATAATTCCATTAAAGAATAGTAAGATACAATTTCACTTTAATATATTTTCAATAAGCAATTTTTTCACATAACAATTCATTTTATATATTCTTGATAGTAGTAATTAAGTATCACAAACCGATGAAACTTCGAGTTATTTTATTATATTATATTTCATTCAAACATTTTAACTGTACATATATCTATTAATTACCAATCTTTGCAAAGTGTTTTTGTTGAATTGTAGACGAATGTGTTTCTTATATCTAATGTTATTTAAAATCATTGACCAATTACATGTGATATTATTTTTTTAAAAAAAATATCAATTACCTTTTCTTTAATCAATATTATATTTATATGATAGAGTATTTTCATAGTACCAATATATAAATATCATCATTAAATAGAAATCACTCGATTTCACACTTCAATGAGCCATTCACATCATATCTCTTAAAGATGTTAAAAAATTTCTCGCCAAATAGCAAAATGTTGTTAGAATTGGAATAGTTGTATCTTATAAAGACTTTTAATTTGCTAAACATTTTTTGTTGTTGTGAGAATAGACGTAAAGATCACTAACAAAATTATAAATGTTCAAACGAAATTTCCTCTTTGTATTTAAAGAAGTGAGTCTTACGGTTATTGGTCTCCTTAATATAATTGAGCTTTTTCAAGATGGTTATTTACACTGTATATGTCACATGTGTAATTAAATCTTCAAAAAAGTTATATAAATACGTTTTATTATTTTTTAATAATTCCATTAAAGAATAGTAAGATTCAATTTCACTTTAATAAATTTTCAATAATCAATTTTTTCGCATAACAATTCATTTTATATATTCTTGATAGTAGTAATTAAGTATCACAAACCGATGAAATTTAGGGTTATTTTATTATATTGTATTTCATTCAAACATTTTAATTGTACCTATATCTATAAATTACTACTCTTTGCAATGTGTTTTTGTTGAATTGTAGACGAATGTGTTTCTTATATCTAGTGTTATTTAAAATCATTGACCAATTACATGTGATATTATTTTTTTTTTAAAATATCAATTATCTTTTCTTTATCAATATTATATTTATATGATAGAGTATTTTCATAGTAGCAATATATAAATATCATCATTAAATAGAAATCACTCCATTTCACACTTCAATGAGCCATTCACATCATATCTCTTAAAGATGATAAAAAATTTCTCGCCAAATAGCCTAAATGTTGTCAAAATTGGAATAGTTGTATCTTATAAAGACTTTTTATTTGCTAAACATTTTTGGTTGTTGTGAGAATATAT
>CAWUDS030006252.1:0-38248 GCA_963859935.3 Lathyrus sativus | reverse complement strand
CCTCGATTGGTTCAGTGACTACTTCACTTGTGTGTTTGAAGTGCCCACTGACTATCTTTGGCCGAGATTTTGGCGTGGATTTGATTTGTTTGCCACTTGGTAGTTTGGATGTTATACTTGGTATGAACTGGTTGGAGTTCAACCGAGTGTACATTGACTGTTTTCGGAAAGTGTTATTGTTTTTGACTCCATAAGAAGAAGCTTTGGCAGATTCCTTGTCTAGTAAGAAATTGAGAACTTTGTTGGAAGATGAAGCTCAGGTGTTTGCTTTATTTGCATCACTGTCTGTTAACAACAAGGCATTGCTAGATGAGTTAGCTGTGGTGAATGAGTTTCTGGAGGTGTTCCCGGATGATATTACAGAGTTGCCTCCGAAGAGAGAAGTTGAGTTTAGCATTGATCTGGTAGCTAGTACGAGGCCTATTTCTATGGCGCCGTACATGATGTCGGCAGTGGAGTTGGCCGAGTTGAAATCTCATATTGGAGAGTTGCTGGATAGAAAGTTTATCAGACCTAGTGTGTCACCGTGGGGAGCTCCAGTGTTGTTAGTGAAAAAGAAGGACGGTAGTATGCGGTTGTGTATCGATTACCGTCAGTTGAACAAAGTGACCATCAAGAACAAGTATCCTCTTCCAAGGATTGATGATTTGATGGATCAGTTAGTGGGAGCTCGTGTGTTCAGTAAGATCGACTTGAGGTCGGGTTATCATCAGATAAGAGTTAAGGAAGGTGATATTCAGAAGACGGCGTTTAGGACTCGATATGGACATTACGAGTATGCGGTAATGCCTTTCGGAGTGTCTAATGCGCCGGGCGTGTTTATGGAATATATGAACCGTATCTTCCATTCTTATTTGGATCAGTTTATTGTCGTATTCATTGACGACATTCTGATTTATTCTAAGTCTGAGGAAGAGCATGCAGAACATTTGAGGATCGCTTTGCAGGTGTTGAAGGATAACAAGTTGTTTGCTAAGTTATCGAAGTGTGAGTTCTGGTTGAAGACTGTGAGTTTTCTGGGGCATGTTATTTCAGGTGATGGTGTTTCAGTAGACCCTTCGAAAGTTAGTGCGGTGTTACAGTGGGGACCACCGAAGACGGTAACGGAGGTTAGAAGCTTTTTGGGCTTAGCAGGGTATTACCGAAGATTCATTGAAGGCTTTTCTAGATTGGCTTTGCTGTTGACTCAGTTGACAAGGAAAGGTCAAATGTTTGTGTGGGATGCGGCTTGTAAAGAGAGTTTTGAGGAACTGAAAAAGAGATTGACTTCAGCGCCGATGTTGGTGTTACCGAATCCGTGTGAGCCTTTTATGGTATATTGTGATGCGTCCAAGATGGGATTGGGCGGAGTTCTTATGTAGAATGGAAAAGTGGTAGCTTATGCGTCGCGACAATTGAGGGTGCATGAGCGAAATTATCCTACTCATGACCTTGAATTGGCTGCGGTGGTTTTTGTTTTGAAGATCTGGAGACATTATTTATATGGTTCAAGATTCGAGGTGTTCAGTGATCACAAAATTTTGAAGTATCTGTTTGATCAGAAAGAGTTGAATATGAGGCAGAGAAGATGGTTGGAATTTTTGAAAGACTATGATTTCAGTTTGAGTTATCACCCAGGGAAGGCGAATGTTGTTGCAGATGCCTTGAGCAGAAAGACAATTCATATGTCGGCTTTAATGGTGAAAGAGATGGAACTTGTTGAGCAGTTTCGAGATTTGAGTATGGTTTGTGAGTTTACTACAGGTGGTGTAATGTTGGGTAAATTGCAAGTAAAGAATGATTTCTTGGATTTGATAAGGGAACATCAGAAGTTAGATGTGAAACTTGTGGATTTGATGCGTGAGACCGGAAGTGATTCCGGTAGTGATTTCAAGTTGGATGATGCGGGTGTGTTGAGGTTTCGGGGCAGAATTTGTGTGCCGGATAATGATGAGTTGAGGAAGTCGATTTTGGACGAAGGGCATCGTAGTAGCCTGAGTGTTCATCTAGGAGCTACGAAGATGTATCAGGATTTGAAAAAGTTGTTTTGGTGGTCGGGCATGAAGAAGGACATTGCTCGTTATGTGTATGCTTGTTTGATATGTCAGAAATCGAAGGTGGAGCATCAGAGACCTTCTGGGATGATGCAACTGTTAGAGATTCCAGTTTGGAAGTGGGACTGTATTGCTATGGATTTTGTTACAGGTTTCCCGAATACGGCGAGAGGATTTGATGCCATTTGGGTGATTGTGGATCGACTTACTAAGTCTGCACACTTTGTGCCGATTAGTATCAGTTTTCCATTGGAGAAGCTAGCAGAGATCTACATACGGGTAATTGTGAAGCTGCATGGTGTACCGTTGGGTATTGTGTTGGATAGAGATTCGAGGTTCACTTATGTATTTTGGAAGAGTTTGCAAGAGGCTTTGGGCACTGAGTTGAAGCTGAGTTCAGCTTATCATCCGCAGATGGATGGGCAGTCGGAGAGGACTATTCAGACTTTAGAGGACTTGTTGCGGGCTTGTGTGTTAGAGAAAGGTGGTACGTGGGATACTCATTTTCCTTTGGTTGAGTTCACGTACAACAACAGTTACCATTCCAGTATCGGGATGGCACCGTTTGAAGCTCTTTATGGTAGAAGGTGCAGGACTCCTTTATGTTGGTATGAGTCGGGTGAGCGTGTGGTGTTGGGACCAGAGTTGGTGCAGCAGACTACTGAGACAGTGAAGATGATCCGTGAAAATATGAAGGCATCTCAGGATCGGCAGAAGAGTTATTATGATAACCGTAGGAAAGAGTTAGAATTCAGTAAGGGTGACCATGTATTCTTGAGGGTTAACCCAATGACGGGTGTTGGACGTGCATTGAAGTCCAAGAAGTTGGATCCGAAGTTTATCGGGTTGTATCAGATATTACAGAGGATTGGTGTTGTGGCTTATAGGGTGGCGTTGCCGCCGGAGCTTTCGAACTTGCATGACGTGTTCCATGTGTCGCAACTTCGGAAGTATGTACCCGATCCGTCTCATGTGATTCAGAGAGATGAAGTCCAAGTTAGAGAGAATCTAACTGTGGAGACGTTGCCATTGAGGATCGAGGATCGCAAGCTGAAGTGACTCAGAGGGAAAGAGATACCTTTGGTGAGAGTGGCTTGGGGAGGTGCTGCGGAAGGCAGTGTGACATGGGAACTGGAGAGCAGGATGCGGGAAGCGTATCCAGATCTGTTTCCATCAGGTATTTTCGAGGACGAAAATAATTAAAGTGGGGGAGAGTTGTAACACCCATTTTTAATTATTTAGTCTTCCCGTATTGTTTTTTTTCCGGTGGATTAAGCGTGGGGATTTGCTCGAGGACTTGAGTTCCATAATATTAGAAAATATGACTAATAATAATGGTATGATAATTAATAGTGTTCATACAATTATTATTAATATTATCATTATTATTACTATCATATTTAAAATATTAGTGGAAATTAAATTTATGGACTTAAGAAAATAAGAAAAATGATATTATTATTAATAATATTATTGGAATAAAAGAAAATGAGGATTTATTTGGGATTAAGGGCAAACTTGGTATTTTTGTGAAAAGGGAATTGGAAGGAAAGAGTAAGAACACGATTGTGAAGGAGAAGAAGAAAAGAAAACACGGTTGGAGAAAGAGCAAGGTCTGAGGTTTGAGCAAAGGAAAGGGATCATCAAGGCGGTGAAATTGTGAAGGTTCATCATCAGACTGCATTTCGAGGTAAGGGGGGGGGGATTAATCGAACAATTTGGTTATGCATGAAATTGGTAGAAAAGGGGAAAATACCTGATCCCCATAGGATGATGATGATTTAATGATAGCTGCATGTTAGTAATTCTGTTATGATGATGGTTGTTAGGTTAGATTTTCGTTGCATGTGCTGATTGAAGGTTTGGGGGTTTCCGGTAAGAATCCGGAGTTACACCGGAAGTTGGTAATCGCGTAGATGTAAGCATTACCGAGCGGAACCGAGTTAGATATTATAGTCGGGTAGTGGAATGACTTTCTGGTATGTTGGGATTGGCTTGGGAATAAAATCGGCTGAACTCGGAGTGCGTTGCCGACTCTGAGCTGAGAGCTAATTTCTGCAGAATTCGCGTGCATTCGTTGGGCGAATGGGGGCGAGCCTTCGCCAGGCTTCGCCAGGCGAACTGGGCAGCGAATGCTGCCTTTTTGCTTCTGTTTGGCTTCTCTAGGGGTTTCTTCGGGCGAGTCCCAGCTAGTGTTCGCTGCGGGGCTTCGCTAGGCGAATGGCAGCGAACATGACAGCAGTTGTGATTTTTCTGCTGTGCTGTTCCGTTCTCGCGTGGCTGGACCCTTGTTGGTCGTGAGCGAGTATGTGGTTATTATGGATCGGTTAAGAGCATGAAGGTGATGTAGAGGGCGTGTGCTTAAATACTCGTTGATACGAACGATTGAACTGAAGTACGCTGTGAGGCCTAAAGTGGCTATGTATCCTTCGACTAGGAATGAATATGTGTGGATGCGTACGTGAGATGTATGCACAATGTGCGGAATATGCGGATCAGTAGGATCGTTACGCATTAAGTATGTTGTAGTGATGTGTTGTGGTAAGTGGGTCCATATGACCGATACGCTTTATATGCATTGTGATTATGTGCCGTTGTGTGACGATTGGATCGGTAGGATCGGTATGCCTTATATGCATAGTGTATGATGTATTGTGTGGTAGTTGTGATCAGTAGGATCGTGTATGCCTTGTGTGCATTGTATTGATGTGTTGTGGTGATGAATTGGATCATTAGGATCGACGCACTTTGTGTGCCTGTATGTATATACATTATACGATGAGTGGATCAGTAGGATCGTGTGCACTGTGTGTGCTGTGTGATTATGCTTAGTGGCTTACATAACATGTGGACGTGGTGAATCGTTGCTCGGTGGAGCGTATGCGATTCACTCACGTGCTTCAAATAGGGAGAGTGTGGACGTGAGGCCTGTGTGGCTCACGTGCTCCAAATGGGGAGCGTATGGACATGCGGTATGTGTGGCTCACGTGTTCCAAATGGGGAGCGTGGACGCGGTGTATGAGTTACTCGCGTGCTCCAGTGGGGAGCGTGGACGGGAATTTGGATCGTTGCTCGGATGGAGTGTATGCGACCACCCGTGTCCCAAGTGGGGGACGTTGATATTTGTTTATATGAGCTCAGGAGGAGCGTGGTAGGGGTAGATCGTTGCTCAGAGGGAGTGTATGCGATCTATCCTTAGTTGAGTCGGTACCCGCATTTTTGTCGAGTTTAGTGCATGTGTTGCATAGTGAGTTGGGCATGTGTTGAATTGTTGTTTGTGTGTGTGTTGTGGTTGTTGGGGATGGGACAGTAGGTCCAGGTGTGAGAATTATGAAATAAATGATTGTTTGATTTCTGCCTATTATTTCATGTATGTTTATACCGTTATTATTTGATCGAGATTCTCACCCCTTTTGTTGTTGTTGTGGTCTGTGCTTCTTCGGAAGTGCAGACAATCCAGGTGTTTAGCTAGCTCGGATTGTGGTGTCGTTGTAGGACACACTTTGATACGTAACACCGGGGCTTTTGGGAGTTTGTTGTCATTTATTGTTTATGTGTGCCCCTGTGGCGTATCTTTCTTTTGTGAATATGTGATGATGCATGATGGATATACATGTTTTTGGGCAATTGGCCGATATATATATATATATATATATATATATATATATATATATATATATATATATATATATATATATATATATATATATATATATATATATATATATATATATATATATATATATATATATATATATATATATATATATATATATATATATATATATATATATATATATATATATATATATATATATATATATATATATATATATATATATATATATATATGCATGTTATGTGGTGTATGACAGACTAATTCTTATTTTCCATTGCAATGTTACTGAAAATGCTTTTGAAAAATGATATGTGGAATTTTGTGGTGAATTGTGACATCCCGTAAGTGGGAGAAACTCTAATATGTACTTACTTTTAAGTGTTTTATTTTGTTTTGGGAAACGGGTTGTTACACATGGCCCACTACTCCTAGCCCTCAATGATGAATAATGGTTTTGATTACTTCAAAATGCCTTATAAATAATTTCTCCAGAAATTATTTTAAGCTTTTCACTCTTAGCAAACTCTTACGCACCTCTTCCAAAACAACTTCGATATTTCTTTAGCAAACCCATTTCTTCCCAATACTTTATGAATGGCATCTTCTACTGCTACCACCAAAGATCAGAAGAAAAATCCTCAAGCACAAGGACTACGATCTGCGTCGCTCCGCCCTCCTTTCACCACACTGAGTGGGTCTAAGATGGTAAAGAACCAACAATTCATCCCTGAACCTTTGATTAAAGAAAAAGGCACATTTACGAATCGCAGGTAATAGTCCCTATCACTGTCGCAGGTAAGCCTTTAGCTTTGGCTAGCCCACTGTCTCCATTAGGAATCAACTACTCAATCCTTAGTGACTTTTCCCTTCCTATCGCAAAACAAAACCTCTAGTGCAAAAGGACTCTACCAAGGTACCCACTGAAGGTCCAGATAGCTTGACTTTACACCATGTGGACCTGAAGTACCTCAATGATGGATCCAGGTTGTTCAGAGCCACTCCTTATTTTAAGGATTATGATCTCTACCTGAACTAGTTGACCAAAGTGGAAAAGGTCAAAGCAAACGATTGGAAGGAAATCGACATTTATGATTTAATCATGATGTCGAAAGTAGGTCCTACTTATTGCCCTATTATGCTGGCCTCCTCCCTGTACTTCTGGGATAGCACCCACCTCACTTTCCATCCTCCTTGTGGGATAATGACGCCCACTCTTTTCGACCTAGCCGTTATCACAGGGCTAAAACCTTATGGGCTGGTTTATGATCCTGAAGTGGATTGCCAAGACTCTATAGGATTTTCAACCACCAAGCATACATACACCCATTTCATCAATCATTATCACAACAAACAAACAACAACCGTCGATGAACATGAACATATAGCCTTTCTAGCCATGTGGTTGTCTTGTTGTGTCTTTTGTACAAAATCTCTGCAGGTGGCGAGGAAGTACCTTACCTTGGCCAATTAGCTGCACTTGAATTGAGGCATCTGCCTGAGTGAGATGATTCTGGCTAGTTTATACAATTCTTTGAGCGAAGGCGCTGGCATACTAAAAAATAAAGAAAGCAACGAGAACCTTTTACTATCAGGGCCCTTCTAGCTGCTTCAACTTTGGCTCAATGTTACGTTCGAAACCAGCCTTCCTAATAAAGGAGAAGTTGATGAAAAAGACCCTACAATCATAGGAAGACGAGTCGAATGGACCCGATTGGTCAGGCTCACCCCCAGCGAAGAAGTTCACACGCTTAGAGCGAATCTCTCTGGATTCATAAAAATGTTTGCCAAACGTCATGAGTTCACTCCACAGATGGCTCCTTTCGCAGAGAGGAAATATGGTCCTGAATGGTTTACCAGGCCTTTTCCTCATGCGTTCAAAAAACACGAAGAAGAATTGTAATACCCCAAATTTTACCCTTATATTTAGTCGGTCATTTCGCATATCATATCATCTATGCATTTGCTAACCACTAACAAGTCATGGAGGTATTTGTTTTGCAGGATTGGATCCAGGGGTATTTTGGTCATTTTACGTGGAAGACGGGCTGTTACTAAGTTTTGAGGCATTTGAGACACTATTTCTGAGGCATTTATTTATCACCGGGTTTGATTATATCAAGGCGCCAATTCGATGTGTTCGGCACAACTGGATTTAAGACCTAGTTTATCGCTCATGGTTTATTTCCAGAGTACTCCCGACGCTGGTAATAAGGCACAGTTTTAATGGGGTATTATTGGATTGTTGCTCACAGTATTTGGTCGGTGGAATCCAATTACCGGCAAGGGTATCATGGATATTGAATCTGTGGTGATTACGGCGTGCACCCGTGTTCTGGTTATAAAATTGTTGGTTAGCATTTAAGTTGGAAGGCAATGGAATTTAATCAATTGATGAGATTATAACTACAAATGAGACACGTGCATGAACAAGAATATCATTCGCGAATAGTTATGATTTATGACTAGAATAATGAATTTAAATATTTGTGGATTTATTCACAAATGTTTGCAATTTATAACTAGAAGTAAACATAAACAATTTCAAAGTTGAATGATCATGGAAACTTTTGGGAATTTTTATTTCATAAAGAATGTCATGGTACAATAGGAGTTAAATCACTTTACATTCTGAGTTGCTGTAAGATTAAATTAAAAATATTACATTTACTCTAAAAAACCTAAGTCCTAAAAGATTCATTGGTGTCTTCATGATGTTCATTCATTGGACAACATTCCATGTTCCTCCGATTAACCTGCACAAAGGAAAACAGAACACAAACAGAATAGGAAAGAAAGGGTTAGAAATTGTTTTCGACACTCTCAGAACAGCGTCATCATCGAGTGCCGGGAGTGGCACAACCGAAGTTGCGTCCTACCCCCGTTACCGATCCGAGTCGTTGGCGTTAGATCGGATAATATCTGTTCTTATCATGCGGGACATCCGAGAGATAGAAGTGATAAAAGAAGCGGGACCGATTCGCTTTTGCCGCAATTGGATTTCCAAACTGATACGAGAGTAAGGCAACATAGGCAAATTTGGACTCAGACCCGGATGCCGGCAGGTCTGAGTCGTTTTGGTTTCGAAATTTCCAACACCTGAAAATCCACAACAGCATCAGTACCAGGTTCAGAATTCAGAACTCAAAGCAAGACAGTTCATAAGCTGCCTAAACAAAACAACCATAGATAAGTAGAAATTCAAACTGAAAGTGCCAAAAACTGCATCAATTCTGAGTTCATGAAAAACCAAGTCCAAACAGAACATAAAAATACAAACCAAAACTGCATCATACACTGTATCGAAGTTCAGAATGCACCAACTAAAGTCAAGCTTCAGTTGGAAATCACAGCACAAATCATAGCACAAATCATACCAGAAAAGCGAGGTAGGTTATGATCAGGCTCGCGCGTCAATAAGCCTCAACCAAATGTGATGATATTGGAAAACCAAAATGCGAAGCCGGGCTCAGTGCGGAAGACATCATTGCCCAACACACAAGTCACGAAAATCACAGTTCAAAGTTACGAGGATAAACCATATCAGCCAACAATCGGTCACTATCTTACTCGTAACACCAATAGCAGCCCAGAACTCATGTTCTGAACCCAATCAAGCATCGAAAACAACCAATCTCGAAGGCAACCGCGGCGTTTAAACTCGACCAAAGCATAGTAGCGATTCTGAAAAAAGAAGAAGAAAAGTCGTGAAGATCAAACCAGATGGATATCCAAAACAAAATCTGTATCAGAAAGTGAAACAAGTTCACAAAACCATATCAGAAATAGTGGAAAAAGGTTCAGATCAAACGTATCAGTGAAACAAGTTCACAAAATCATAGCAGAAAAAGCAGGAAATCGCAACAAGCCCAGAACTCATGTTCTGAACCGCGACATCATCGAAGAATATCCCTCGAAGGCTCAGAACATTGTCATCATTGCCGTATACCTTCCTCGGCAGCGTTTGACGCGACCGAAGCCGTAGTACCTATCCTGAAAGAAGAAGAGGAAAAGTTAATGTAAGTTTCAAAACCGAAATCCAGAAATCAGAAGCAGATATCCAACGAAAACCCGAACTGCATCAAGAATAATACAAATCAGTTCGAAATCAAAACAAATCAGATAAAATCCGAGCGAATCCATATCCGAAATAGGGTCAATCAAGAAACCCCAAAAATGGAAAGCTTCGAATCAAGTCAGAAAAATCATATCAGCTGGAAATCAAAAACCCCCAATCAAATCCTAAAAGAGGAAACAGGATTCAATCCGTATCAGAAAGCATCCAATTGGAATCCAATCAATATCTGAAAAGCACACTAAAATCAAATCCAGATAAAATCAAATCACACGAAAGTGAAAGAGTAACGCAAATCCAACACAGATTAAAGGCCCAAAAGATAAATCAGAGTGATATAAAAGGGACAATCTCACCATGGTAAAACCCTAGAGGGAGGATACGAGTAGCCGCAAGAGAGCTAAGAGGGATAATCAACGGCGCAAGCAGAAAACCCAAGCCACAAGGGTTCGTTCAGCGACGAGCAAGATATCAAACGAAGCTCATCGTAAAACCACGAGCGAACAAACCGAAGGAGACCGCCACCGCCGTTCATCGAAACGACGGGCAATCAACTTCGAGGCTCAGATTATAACATCATCATCGCCTTCATCACCGTCAAGATCACCGTCAAAAATCATCGTCGGAATCTGGGTAGGGGGATTATTGACTCATGCATTTTGTTGTTTTGTTCATGTAGGAAGAAGAAGGAGAGAAACATAGCCGCGAGAGAGATGAGAGAAACACAAGAGAAACGGCGCCGCGAAGACGAGGGTTCTGAAACCCTAAATGAAAGTTTTGGTGTATTCACAACAACCGGGTTGGGTCCGGATGTGATGACCGGCCCAACCCTTTTATTTTTTAACTATTTTTTCTTTTTTTTTTTGTTTATATATAATTAATTAATTAAATTATTAAACTTTTTTAAAAAACTAATATTTAGGTTTTTATATAAAAATAATAATTTAAAAACATTTTCAAAATATTAAAATTAAAACAATTTTTTTAATATTTAGAATCAAATTTTTTAAAACTAGAACTAAGACCCCTTTTTTAAACCAAGAGAAAAATACTTTTTTTAAAATCTTCCTTTTTATTTATTTATTTATTTATTATCAAGTTAAAAAAAATTAAGCTTAGATTCACGTTTTAAAAGCTCTCATAAAATAAAAAGCCACAAAAAATGTCCCTTAGCTTCATGCTTCTGTTTTCATAATTTTGTTTACTAACCTAGTTCGTTCACTGTGCAGCTTACCATGTTGTTTCTTTATATTTTCGTTCTTAAAATTGAATTGTATCATATTATTGTAATTGTTCCTCCTCTGTAACCTTGCGAATCTTAACAATCGCATTTACGTTTCTGCATTTAAAATTCTGCTGACGTATGATTTCAATTATCTCACACGTTCATCACTTATTCTGTCACATTACACACATCCGAAGGTTAGGTCTAACCGTTTGGCCGCCGCGCCAATAGTCCTCAACTTCAAACCCTCAAAACTACAACTCTTACAAACCCTAATTTTCACAAATGCCTCGCCGCAGGCAAAATTACAATTTTACCCCTAGCATTAGGTCAAAGAGCCGCCGCGCTCATTTTAGGGTTTCCCGCCGTGGAATCCCTAATTTAACCCTAATTACAACTTAACAATTCAACGTAGAGATTTGGAGTTTCTACACTCCGCGTAAGCGTGTCCTTAAGACATGTTTATTCCCCTTGAGACCTTAACCACAGTCAAGAAGTCTCTAACCTCCCTTTTGAGGGGAACTACGATTACTCTGATTCCACTCCCGTAAGGATACGTAGGCACAAGATGCGATGTCTTGCCGAGTAAACTTAGAATTAACCCCTTAGGTCTCTTTTCTCACTTTTAATCCCTTTGTACATATACCTTAAGCAAATAAATAAAGCAAAATAGTAAGCATTTGAACAAAAGGTTCCTGTAGAGTACTACAGAAGTTTAGGGTGCTAATACCTTCCCTAAATTTAACCAACCCCCGAACCCTAGATCTTTCCCCGCGTTGTGTTTACAATGCAAAAATAAGTTTTCCCTCTTTTGACCTTTTCCTTCGGATAAATCAAAGAGCGGTTGTGAATTGAATTGCGATTCAAACTCATTAATAGTTTGTGATCCTATTTCCACCGCAACAGAAAATGGCGACTTCACTGGGGAAATCTTAACATTTGAGGGTTATCCCTAATTTGTTCATATTTATTGCTATTTGTTTTACTATTCATTTGCATGTATATATTTGTGCTCTGATTTGGGACTGGTCCTTGTGTTGTGAGATAAGTCCTATGCTCGAACTAGTGACATTATTATAGGATGGGGATATATTCGATGAGGCTTATAGGGAGTGAATCCCGACCAAGCTGATTCGAGAATCACCGCTCAGTTGAGACCTTTTCGAAAATGGTTCGGTTGAACGAGTAATCGTGAAAACTTTTTCCATGGTCGATTGGAGTCTGTGATATTGAGGACCGTAGTACCTTAACACCACCTTGGCCTTATTTAGGACGTAGTGCGGGAACTATGTGGGAGTAGTCCTACAATGGTTGCTACGCGATACTACACTCAAAAGAGGTTCTCTTGAGAATATTATTAACCCCCGAGTCAGTCGGAAAGTTGATAATATCCGAAAGATGGGATGATGACTTTGGGCACTTTTTAGAACCTTGTTCTGCAGGTACGACTAACCTATAGTACACTCCTTTTTGGGATGGGTAGACCTTAACCCCGCTCACGTACCTTTAACCTAGGACTTTGTGTGTTTTCATGCATTGCATCCATAAAGCATCATGTTACATTAAGACTTCATGGAATTCAAACTCTATTTATGAACATTGCAGGATACCATGGATCATTCTAGGAGGCATACTTTGAAATTTACTTTTAAGGGTTTTAATTTGGAAGTCCTAGAAAAGCTAAAGGATTTGGTTCAAGATCAAGAAAAGTTCCAAAACAGATATGGAAGGCTATTGTCTTTGTTGAAGGTTCAAGTAAACGAAGGACTTCTTGCAACTTTGCTACAGTTTTATGATCCAGATTATCACTGCTTCACCTTTCCAGATTATCAGCTTTTACCTACCTTAGAAGAGTACTCTCAGTTGGTGGGATTACCTATCTTGGATAAGTCTCCATTCCCTTTCTTGGAGGAAGACCCTAAAGAACGAGATATTGCTAAAGCCATTTGTCTAAAGATATCCGATGTCAAAAACAATATGATCACCAAAGGGGGGACCTCCGGTTTTCCCAGGGACTTCCTAATTAAGAAAGCCCAATTTTATGCCGATCATAAAGACATGTTTGCCTTTGAGACAATATTTGCCTTGCTTATTTATGGGTTGCTGCTTTTTCCTAGTTTTGAGGGGTTTGTGGACCTTAATGCAATCAAGACCTTCATGAGAAGAAATCCAGTTCCAACACTATTGGGTAATACTTATCATTCAGTACATCTCCGAAACTTTCATGGTGGAGGAATGATTACATGTTGTGTGCCATTATTATACAAGTGGTTTATTTCTCACTTACCCAAGTCCGGTCCGTTCTGGAGACCTAATCAAGAACATTGGTTGAAAAAAGTTATGGCTTTAACTCACTCTGATATTGATTGGTATAATCGCATGTACGATGGGATATCGATCATTGATAGTTGTGGAAACTTCAACAATGTGCCTTTGCTCAGTTTCAATGGAGGAATTAGCTACAATCTAGTCTTAGCTCGCCGATAGTTAGGATACCCCTTGAAGGAACCGCCTAAAAGTATTCATGTGGAGAAGATCTCTTTCGAAGACGACAAAAAGCTTCAAGATCAGATTCTATCTTCTTGGAATCATCTGCATAGGAAAGACAAAGAAAGTTTGGGAAGACCTAATTGTGTGTCCATGGAACCATACCTTCAATGGGTCCGAGGAAGAGCTATTGAGTTGAAGATGCCTTACTCTCGCCAAGATCCTTTACCTCAAGGAGAAGAACCTGTCCAGTATTTCATGACTGAAGCTAAGACTTTGAAAATCACTTTGAAGAGATCACAACGCGAAACAGAAGCATGGAAGAACAAATACCATGTGATGGTCAGCGAGTACGAAGAACTTCAAAGCAGATTCAGTCGAAGAATGATGAGATACAATCCTACAAGAAGAGGAGGCTCTACGAATATTTATTTTCCTCCGGATCTCCGACTGCTCACTGAAGTTGGGGAAGATGCTTCTCTAGGATTTTCTAGGCTTTTATTTAGCTATTTAGGTTGCAAGAATATTATTTGTAATTTGTCTTCAATGAATTAAAAGTTTCCTTGGTATTCCGCAATGTTCGTAAACATTTGAATTCCATGAAATCTTCATTTGCATTCACATTTTGGCATCATACTTTTGCATTGCATGTGTCTCCCGTTTTCTCATACGCGGTTTTCTCACCCTCCAGTTTTGTCACCCTGAGTTCTCTGCATCAATACGACCCTTCATAAGGATAGAAGATCAAAACCAAGAGATCAACCGTGTCAGCCATGAACTCGAAGGTCTTCGAGGAAGTGTAGGGCAGATTTTGGAGATGCTACGAGCTCTTAGTGTGAAGGTGGATGCTCAGTCTACTGTTGTTTCTGAGACTACTAATACCGTTATGGAACCTCAACAAGCTGTTACTGTCGAGAATGTACCTCCTCACGGTCTTCAATCCGGTTTGGTGCCTCCTAGTGCTCAACCAGTTCGACGAGCTACCCCTCAAAAGTGCAAAACTCCTAACCCCGACCATGGTAAAGGACCTGCACGTTCGAGGAACCGCAAAATGGCTACTCCTCAACCTTGGCAACATCAGCAGAGTTATGTTCAAGGTTATCTGTTTCCATATGTCCAACAACCCTATGTAGCTACTGTTGCACCTCCTTCCGATCAGCAGTTTCCTACATACCAGCCTGTGCAGTCAGCTCCGGTATATCAAGCACCGATTTATCAACAACCTTCCGGTTATCCGCCCATGCAAGTTCCTGTCAACAGTCAACGAGTTCCCAACGCTCCTGTTCTCCAACAATCACAGAATCAGGTTCCTTATCCCCGTAAGAGGCAGTATAAGCCTTGTCCTCCAATTCCGATAACTTTCACTGAGTTATACCCCCATTTGGTACAACAAGGTCTGATTACCACCCGTGCTTTGGGTCCTCCGCCTAATCCGTTACCTGCAGGTTACAACGCTGCCGCTCATTGTTTATTTCATGAGGGTGCGCCCGACCATGATCTAGAGAATTGCTACGCTCTTAAGAACTTTGTCAGAAATTTGCTAGAAACGAAGAAGTTGTCTTTTAGCGATGCTCAGCCGAAGATCGAGACTCCTCTCGGGGTTCCCCGCTTGTCAAGCTTAAATTCTGCAAAGTATGTTGACCTCTCAGCAAATCAGTCGAATCCAGTAATTATTCAAAGGCCTAGCCCGCTTCATTTCAGTAACCCTCAAGATGATATGACCGGGATCAACAAAGAATCTGGGAAAGTTATTCTGAAGCAACGACTGAAAATTGTTGAAGATGTGACCAGCATAACTGGGGCAAGCCATGACGACTCACAGTGATCGTAAACCAGACGTCCCTTCCATTGAGGCTCCGCCAAAGGAAACTGTTACTCTTGAATGCAAGATTTCATAAACATTTAGAAGGATTTTTCCGACAGTTCATTTGTTTATTTATATGTATTTCTCTTCGATTAAGCATATTTAGCATGCACGAACTTGTTTATCTTTGATTAATTAATGCAACGCATATGTTTGTCTTGAATAAATCCATTCGTTTCACTCATTCAAAAAACGTTTTCATAAATCATAATGCCAACTTTACCCGATCTCTTGTTCTGATGGAGAATTGGGGGGAGGATGACGAACCCAAAACGTCAGATTTCTTGTCGTATGCTTTCAATTAAAACCTGCTGATGATGTAAGGCATTGTTTCAAATCCCAAACACTGGAGATATAAGGACGTTAGTCTCTAGTCAACCCTTTGAGCCTTGAAGTAGGAGTTTTTCTTTCTTTTGAGAACCTTCATCCTAACCTGGGGCAGGGTAGGTTTCAGTTAAACCGATCGAGCGCTTAGACTCTCAAAAAGGAAGAGCAAACCTTCGATAATTTATCCTTAGCATCTTAAGAAGTCCAATACAATGACTATCCCTCGGTTACTTAAGGAGTGGGGCAGTCACGAGCCTGTCAAAGGAGTCATACGCCTTGTGTATAAAAGAATATTCAAAAAATAAGAGCCCGCTAAGTCAAAACCTATGAAGGAGACTTAGGCAAAACTGGGGCATCCCGCTGGACTTCAAAGTCAGATCAAAAGACGTTGTCCAGGAAAAAGTTAGGGAATAAAAGCAAAACAAGAGGGTAGAATAAATAATCCCTAGTAAAAAACAAAATCGTGTGATCCAATTGCCATTAGAAATAGGTGAGTGACTGCCATGTCCAAAGCCTTGATAAGTTTTCGACCATAGCAAATCCGCTTGAGATATGAGCGTTCGTATCCGATTAACTGAATTAGGATTGGAGAACATCACGAAGAAGGGGTGGGTACAAATATAACTCTGAGCCTTTATCCTTTGTTTCTTAAACCATGAACCGAGCCACGATACAACCTTTAAAAGACCTAATTGAAGTAGGACTTCGGTTCAAAGCATACTCGACAAGATCACGTTTCCTGACTCCTACGAGCTATGCTCAGAAAAATTCATGTTGGCATTATAATTAAAACTTATATCCTGACTAATGATTTCGGTCACAAGTTATTGCGATATCTTTTTCAAAACAAAAATTCAAGACAAATATATGTGTACATTGACAAGCTCAGGATAGGCATTTCAGGCATGACGACTTTGCTTGATATCTTAGAGATTTACACATGGACATAACCCGTGGAACTTGAAGATCCTGCTAAACAGGGGCAGGCAGTTTCCTAGCTCGCTTACCAACGCGAAGCTGACGTTCTTAAGAGCTATTTCTCAAAGACTTCATCGTGACACGCTTAATTTGTGCCAGACCTGACGAATCTCTCAAAGAGTTTGAAAACAGTGGGGCAACCAGACTCCGTGTTCTCTATAAAATCCTCTTGAGATGGACCATACCTCATAACGCAAGTATCCTGGGACACCGTGTCTTTTAAAAAGGAAACAAATGGCGACTACTACAAGGTCCTTCAAGATCAAAGCTATGTGGTTTCACAACTTTTCTTCATGCACCCGATGGACTTTACTCACGGATGCCTTCGTTCCCCAGTAAATCTCAGTGTTGCAACAGGCTCCTAAACTATTGCCTCATCACAGTCCCCAGCGAGACTATAAGCTGACAACTTTTTCTTGAGTAACTCGAAAGTGTCCCTCAGGTTTTCTTCTCCCCATGTGAAGACGTGATACTGTGCACCCAAGCAGATTACCTTCTCCCCAGAGAAGTCAGGAGTCTGAAACCAGATTTGGTTCTACCATTGATCTTCCTCACCCATGATTGATGTATTGGTTGCAGAGAATGCAGGGTATCCCCGTCGAGATGTTTATTTCATCTTTTGTCCCGTCTCTAGTCTGTTCGTCAGTAAACGCAAGGGCATAAGCATCACATGCCTATTTTACATATTCATTACATATTTCATTACATATTCATTGCATATTCATTACATATTTCATTGCATATTCATTGCATACTCATTACATGCTCATTACATACTCATTTCATAACATTTTGCATAGACATTCACATACATTCATATTAACATGTTCATTAGCATACGCGTTAACATGCACAGGCTCATTGTGTCTCCATCATTGGTCATTACCGCCGAGTAACTGGGGTTTGTCCATTCTATCCAAATAGATTGTCAGCCCCAAGCATAAATACATGTGTGTTTCCAGTTTCCCCACGGAGCTCGATCCTCGTGGATGACAGTTACTTCAGCTATCTTTCCTTACCAGGATAAAATATTTACCCTTCGAGATCGTTTCCCTCGATGGAGTTTTGATTATCAGTCTTCTTTCTTAGCTCGATCCTAGATTGAATCTCAGTCTTGTCGGTCGTCAAGCCCAACCGGACGTGCATTTATTTTGCACCATCTAAAGATTTTCACCATACCATGACGGATACGCGACTGTTCTCGCCCGAGAAGGTTATCACTGTACCCGGACGTGCATTTATTTTGCACTATCTTTCAACCACAATCCTTTACAGATACACGCCAGTTCACGCCTGGAAAACAATCCTACGTCTTACGGCATCGGTATGCAACATTTCTCACCTAAGAAGCCGATCCTATCTTCGTTATGACTCGCAGCAAATGGCCATCTCCATGGAGCAGTTGGGCTTCCATTTTCCCTGTCGTCTTGAGGTATAGGGAGGTTTTGAACCAAATCGTATTCAGGAGAGCACGATCTTGAAATACAGGGAGGTTTGAGCGGAATCATATTCAGGAGAGCACGATCTTGAAGTATGAAGAAGTTCATTTACCCTTTAGTAAAAGAAGGAGCGGAATCATATTCAGGAGAGCACGATCTTGAAGTATGAAGAAGTTCATTTACCCTTTAGTAAAAGTAGGAGCGGAATCATATTCAGGAGAGCACGATCTTGAAGTATGAAGAAGTTTATTTACCCTTTAGTAAAAGAAGGAGCCGAATCATATTCAGGAGAGCACGATCTTGAATTATGAAGAAGTTCATTTACCCTTTAGTAAAAGAAGGAGAGAAATCATATTCAGGAGAGCACGATCTTGAATTATGAAGAAGTTCATTTACCCTTTAGTAAAAGAAGGAGCCGAATCATATTCAGGAGAGCACGATCTTGAAGTATGAGGAAGTTCAGTTTATCCTTTTCATATTCAGGAGAGCACGATCTTGAAGTATGAAGAAGTTCATTTATCCTTTAGTAAAAGAAGAATCAGAATCGTATTCCAGGCGCCAACCTTAAATATGAGAAGATTTATATATCAGATAAGCAACAGCCTCTTTATTTGAGTGCTTATCCATTTTGGCATGTAAGTCCCTTCCAACGATAAGTGACAGTTCTCCCTCGAGAAGCTTATCAGGGCATTTCCCATTAAAGTCCATTATTTTGGCATACAGCCGGTTTTTACCCTGTATATTTGCTACGGATTCCTGAAAAGTCCGTTTGATCCTGTCACGAGGGATAGGTTACAGAAGCCTGGATGTTATTCTTTGCTCAATGCTCCAGCATTCTGCGATCGATCTTGCAATCGTACATGATCCAGTTTTACTTTTAGATTCCCCAGTGGAGGCCGTCTCATAGGTGCCATCTCCATTTGAGAATCTCGTACCCGCTCTAAAAATGACAATTGGTCGTGTTTGCACCAGTTGACCATCATTTTAGAATTCCCCAGTGTTGTACTGTGTCCCAGCGTCGTTTTCCCCATTGTGTTTCTTCTCGTAGCGTCTGTCCCTGTGTCGTCGTGTTCGTCAGCATTTTCGCATTCATCATTACAGCATACGCATCATATCATATTCATGGCACCGTCTACATTAGTTTGTTCTCGCTTGGTCCATAGCATTGCATATCGCCACATATAAGGGCAAAATTTTCGGTTATCTATATTTAAATCCCTCCACCATGATTCCTCGAGTCTCCGTCACTCAAATCGTCTGGTGTAGCTATTTAAATAGGGGCAACTGTAATACCCCAAATTTTACCCTTATATTTAGTCGGTCATTTCGCATATCATATCATCTGTGCATTTGCTAACCACTAACAAGTCATGGAGGTATTTGTTTTGCAGGATTGGATCCAGGGGTATTTTGGTCATTTTACGTGGAAGACGGGCTGTTACTAAGTTTTTAGGCATTTGAGACACTATTTCTGAGGCATTTATTTATCACCGGGTTTGATTATATCAAGGCGCCAATTCGATGTGTTCGGCACAACTGGATTTAAGACCTAGTTTATCGCTCATGGTTTATTTCCAGAGTACTCCCGACGCTGGTAATAAGGCACAGTTTTAATGGGGTATTAATTGGATTGTTGCTCACAGTATTTGGTCGGTGGAATTCAATTACCGGCAAGGGTATCATGGATATTGAATCTGTGGTGATTACGGCGTGCACCCGTGTTCTGGTTATAAAATTGTTGGTTAGCATTTAAGTTGGAAGGCAATGGAATTTAATCAATTGATGAGATTATAACTACAAATGAGACACGTGCATGAACAAGAATATCATTCGCGAATAGTTATGATTTATGACTAGAATAATGAATTTAAATATTTGTGGATTTATTCACAAATGTTTGCAATTTATAACTAGAAGTAAACATAAACAATTTCAAAGTTGAATGATCATGGAAACTTTTGGGAATTTTTATTTCATAAAGAATGTCATGGTACAATAGGAGTTGAATCACTTTACATTCTGAGTTGCTGTAAGATTAAATTACAAATATTACATTTACTCTAAAAAACCTAAGTCCTAAAAGATTCATTGGTGTCTTCATGATGTTCATTCATTGGACAGCATTCCATGTTCCTCCGATTAACCTGCACAAAGGAAAACAGAACACAAACAGAATAGGAAAGAAAGGGTTAGAAATTGTTTTCGACACTCTCAGAACAGCGTCATCATCGAGTGCCGGGAGTGGCACAACCGAAGCTGCGTCCTACCCCCGTTACCGATCCGAGTCGTTGGCGTTAGATCGGATAATATCTGTTCTTATCATGCGGGACATCCGAGAGATAGAAGTGATAAAAGAAGCGGGACCGATTCGCTTTTGCCGCAATTGGATTTCCAAACTGATACGAGAGTAAGGCAACATAGGCAAATTTGGACTCAGACCCGGATGCCGGCAGGTCTGAGTCGTTTTGGTTTCGAAATTTCCAACACCTGAAAATCCACAACAGCATCAGTACCAGGTTCAGAATTCAGAACTCAAAGCAAGACAGTTCATAAGCTGCCTAAACAAAACAGCCATAGGTAAGTAGAAATTCAAACTGAAAGTGCCAAAAACTGCATCAATTCTGAGTTCATGAAAAACCAAGTCCAAACAGAACATAAAAATACAAACCAAAACTGCATCATACACTGTATCGAAGTTCAGAATGCACCAACTAAAGTCAAGCTTTAGTTGGAAATCACATCACAAATCATAGCACAAATCATACCAGAAAAGCGAGGTAGGTTATGATCAGGCTCGCGTGTCAATAAGCCTCAACCAAATGTGATGATATTGGAAAACCAAAATGCGAAGCCGGGCTCAGTGCGGAAGACATCATTGCCCAACACACAAGTCACGAAAATCACAGTTCAAAGTTACGAGGATAAACCATATCAGCCAACAATCGGTCACTATCTTACTCGTAACACCAATAGCAGCCCAGAACTCATGTTCTGAACCCAATCAAGCATCGAAAACAACCAATCTCGAAGGCAACCGCGGCGTTTAAACTCGACCAAAGCATAGTAGCAATTCTGAAAAAAGAAGAAGAAAAGTCGTGAAGATCAAACCAGATGGATATCCAAAACAAAATCTGTATCAGAAAGTGAAACAAGTTCACAAAACCATATCAGAAATAGTGGAAAAAGGTTCAGATCAAACGTATCAGTGAAACAAGTTCACAAAATCATAGCAGAAAAAGCAGGAAATCGCAACAAGCCCAGAACTCATGTTCTGAACCGCGACATCATCGAAGAATATCCCTCGAAGGCTCAGAACATTGTCATCATTGCCGTATACCTTCCTCGGCAGCGTTTGACGCGACCGAAGCCGTAGTACCTATCCTGAAAGAAGAAGAGGAAAAGTTAATGTAAGTTTCAAAACCGAAATCCAGAAATCAGAAGCAGATATCCAACAAAAACCCGAACTGCATCAAGAATAATACAAATCAGTTCGAAATCAAAACAAATCAGATAAAATCCGAGCGAATCCATATCCGAAATAGGGTCAATCAAGAAACCCCAAAAATGGAAAGCTTCGAATCAAGTCAGAAAAATCATATCAGCTGGAAATCAAAAACCCCCAATCAAATCCTAAAAGAGGAAACAGGATTCAATCCGTATCAGAAAGCATCCAATTGGAATCCAATCAATATCTGAAAAGCACACTAAAATCAAATCCAGATAAAATCAAATCACACGAAAGTGAAAGAGTAACGCAAATCCAACACAGATTAAAGGCCCAAAAGATAAATCAGAGTGATATAAAAGGGACAATCTCACCATGGTAAAACCCTAGAGGGAGGATACGAGTAGCCGCAAGAGAGCTAAGAGGGATAATCAACGGCGCAAGCAGAAAACCCAAGCCACAAGGGTCCGTTCAGCGACGAGCAAGATATCAAACGAAGCTCATCGTAAAACCACGAGCGAACAAACCGAAGGAGACCGCCACTGCCGTTCATCGAAACGACGGGCAATCAACTTTGAGGCTCAGATTATAACATCATCATCGCCTTCATCACCGTCAAGATCACCGTCAAAAATCATCGTCGGAATCTGGGTAGGGGGATTATTGACTCATGCATTTTGTTGTTTTGTTCATGTAGGAAGAAGAAGGAGAGAAACATAGCCGCGAGAGAGATGAGAGAAACACAAGAGAAACGGCGCCGCGAAGACGAGGGTTCTGAAACCCTAAATGAAAGTTTTGGTGTATTCACAACAACCGGGTTGGGTCCGGATGTGATGACCGGCCCAACCCTTTTATTTTTTAACTATTTTTTCTTTTTTTTTGTTTATATATAATTAATTAATTAAATTATTAAACTTTTTTAAAAAACTAATATTTAGGTTTTTATATAAAAATAATAATTTAAAAACATTTTCAAAATATTAAAATTAAAACAATTTTTTTAATATTTAGAATCAAATTTTTTAAAACTAGAACTAAGACCCCTTTTTTAAACCAAGAGAAAAATACTTTTTTTAAAATCTTCCTTTTTATTTATTTATTTATTTATTATCAAGTTAAAAAAAATTAAGCTTAGATTCACGTTTTAAAAGCTCTCATAAAATAAAAAGCCACAAAAAATGTCCCTTAGCTTCATGCTTCTGTTTTCATAATTTTGTTTACTAACCTAGTTCGTTCACTGTGCAGCTTACCATGTTGTTTCTTTATATTTTCGTTCTTAAAATTGAATTGTATCATATTATTGTAACTGTTCCTCCTCTGTAACCTTGCGAATCTTAACAATCGCATTTACGTTTCTGCATTTAAAATTCTGCTGACGTATGATTTCAATTATCTCACACGTTCATCACTTATTCTGTCACATTACACACATCCGAAGGTTAGGTCTAACCGTTTGGCCGCCGCGCCAATAGTCCTCAACTTCAAACCCTCAAAACTACAACTCTTACAAACCCTAATTTTCACAAATGCCTCGCCGCAGGCAAAATTACAATTTTACCCCTAGCATTAGGTCAAAGAGCCGCCGCGCTCATTTTAGGGTTTCCCGCCGTGGAATCCCTAATTTAACCCTAATTACAACTTAACAATTCAACGTAGAGATTTGGAGTTTCTACACTCCGCGTAAGCGTGTCCTTAAGACATGTTTATTCCCCTTGAGACCTTGACCACAGTCAAGAAGTCTCTAACCTCCCTTTTGAGGGGAACTACGATTACTCTGATTCCACTCCCGTAAGGATACGTAGGCACAAGATGCGATGTCTTGCCGAGTAAACTTAGAATTAACCCCTTAGGTCTCTTTTCTCACTTTTAATCCCTTTGTACATATACCTTAAGTAAATAAATAAAGCAAAATAGTAAGCATTTGAACAAAAGGTTCCTGTAGAGTACTACAGAAGTTTAGGGTGCTAATACCTTCCCTAAATTTAACCAACCCCCGAACCCTAGATCTTTCCCCGCATTGTGTTTACAATGCAAAAATAGGTTTTCCCTCTTTTGACCTTTTCCTTCGGATAAATCAAAGAGCGGTTGTGAATTGAATTGCGATTCAAACTCATTAATAGTTTGTGATCCTATTTCCACCGCAACAAGAATCAAAGCTTGTGTGGGAAGGTTTCTTAATACCTTGATTAATAATCCACAAACTCAACCTCCTAAGAGGCCAGGCAGCTCTAGTGGCTGACCAGCCAAACCTTGTATCTCGACAATTTGGTTTAATCCAAACGCTACCTAAATGTCTATACGATAAAAAAGCCCACGTTATCCTCCCCAACACCGTCTCCAATACTCTTGAGAGTTCGACGCACCTAGCTCGACATGCTCACAAATCCCTTTTAACACCTGTTTACTTCGAACTCTCTTACCTCTGCACCCAAGAATTCTATAATTGGTGGTCCAAGCACTATACTTCAAAATTTCTTGATGTTTCAAGCTTTGTTCGCTTGATTGACCAAGCTTTCATTGATGTGCAAGAAAAGATCAAGAAAGGTACATCCACCCATATCAAGGAGATTCAAGCCTTCCAGAAGTACTTTGAAACTACCTATCGACTAGATGATGTTAGTCGAACCATCTACGAGGCTGCTATCACACTGAAGGAAATTTTTTGAAGAAAATGGAGAATTTAAAAATCCCTTCGTACGTTCCCCGTGAGAAACATTATGAGAAAGCTTTTGCCTTATTTCCCCCCAAAATCCCTCGATTGCCAACCACTGATTTTGGAGTGGCTCTTGCCCCTCCATCTCCAGATTGGTTTATCTGTGGAGATTCTATAAAAATCCTTCGACAACAATCGAAACCGAAAGCCCAGCGGGTGGTTCCGACTAAACATACGCTCGATATTTTCAAAGGGCACCTTCATATTGTTATCGAAGATGTTCACATCGAATCTGAAATCCTTGAAGCTCGTCACCCTTCGATTTTGGACTCTTTTATCTGAACTCTATTGTTACTAACTCGTGGAAACGTGATTTGTTTTGCAGCTTCCCCTAAAAGGAATGCACCCCAGCCACGAGTTGAAGAAAAGACCGAAGGCCATAAGGTAAGCTTACATGCCTCTGTGCTTGATTATTCTTGTTCTTGGTTGCTTCTAATATTCCTTAATGGCTTAGGTGTCTTGCAAGCCACCTTCAACACCTTAAAAGAAGCTTAAAAGAGCTTCTGCTCAGATTATTATTGACTCAGAGGATGATGACGAATCCCCTCTTGAGGAATTACAGCTGAAGAAATGGCAGAGAACTAGCCAAGGGACGGACACTGCTGGCAACCTATCTGAACCCTTGACGGCTAAGGTCTTGAAGCTAACTACACCTACATGCGATAGTACAGAAATCCCTACTAAGGGTGCCTCAAACCCAACCGTAGTCCCGATCGAAAGTGATAACTTTAGTCCTGCTGACGAGGGTGGCAAGGTAAATTATACCTCAACTCTCCTTGAAGTCCTAGTTTACTTACATCTTATTCCCTTTTATCATGTCTATTGTCTCTTGATTTAGGTCGATGCTGGTGGCTCGAAACCTCCATTGGATAAGTCTCTATCTCCAGCCACCATCTTCAATAGCCAAGGTGAGCCTACTTACCATCCCACATCTAACTTGGGATCTGGTATGGGTTCTCTTGGTGAAATTAACAAGCCTGGACTTGCAACAGTTCCTCATTCTCCCACAAAAATTGCTATCCAACAATCCCAAACTGATGGGTCTGATCACGAAGAAGATGGTGCACCTCAGACTCTTGAGGCAACTGCTGCCAAGGACGTCCCTATGGAGAAGAATACATCCTTAGCAAATACAGGTAATTCTCTAATGGGTAATACTCTTGGTGTCGAAGACACTGAGCCAGCAGGAGGTGAGGACGATGATGAGGATGAAACCATGCACCAATCAGAATTGGATGACCATAGTGATGAGGATACTGGGGATGAGATGGACGAAGACAAAGCAAGTGATGATCAAAGTGAAGAGGGAAAACTCGAGAATGGTCCAGCCAACAAACCCACCCACGTCGAGGTGGTTACTATTTCAACCATTACTGCGACTAAAAAAGGCACAACAATGCCCACCACATGTGAAGGAAGCCTCACTGGAGCCGAACTCAATGCCCTAAAACTTAGCAACCCTCGACAGTATGTCAAGATTCTTCTTGGGAGTCGAGGCAGTTCTTCTGGCAAGGCTCTCAGCACTTCGAATTCTAAGGATCAAGCTTCGAGCAAGCCAAAAGAGAACATCCTTGAGAAGATCAAAGAGAAAATATTCAAGGGTGATCTTTTTTCAATCTTGCAAATGGACCAGGTTACCCATCTTTCTCTGAAGACTCTCCTTCGACAGGTGGATATTCATTCCATCTCCCCCGAACCTGCTACTGTTATCCTGGAACTTGGCGCCATGATCAATCAAGTCTATGGGGATCTCAGATGGCTGCCTCAGATTGAGAAAGCCATTTCGACCAAAGCTAGAAGTGAGGCTGCCGCCTGGACCGCTGCTGCTGAGTCTTAGAGTAAGGTAGCAGAGTTGGAGGAGGCGAAGAACAAGAACCAACAAGAGATTTCCTCCAATGAAAATAACATCGCCTCCTGGGAGTGAAAGATTAAGAAACTTCGCAGCAAGATATCGAAGGCTAAGAAACATAATGCTGAGTTATCGGCTTTCGATGATTCCAGCCTTTCAAACGAGCTTAACCATGCCATTACTTTTGCTGAGAAGGCCCGACAACTAGAGCAGAGATTGCCCTTATGGAATCCGACAAAACCTTATGTCAAAGGCGCCTCGAACTCCAGAAGTCGAGATACTTAAGAATGAAGGAGAATCTCCCCTTTTAGTTTGTTATCACTTTTTTTGTTATCACTTTTGTAATGCTTTTCTTTTTGGCCATCATACGCCATAGTCTTTAGACTTGATTATGTAATAACTTGAGCCATTTTGGAATTTATAAACACCATTTCATGGCTTTGCTTTATGTATCGAATTATTCTATAGAGATTTAACTTTCTTAAAGTGTTGGTTTGTACGTTTTCAAATACTTGCCATTTACTTTCAAAATCCTCTTGTCTTCAGTTAACTCTTCGACTTCATAAGCTCCATTGAAGACACTTGCGTGACTTGGAACGGGCCTTCCCACTTTGGGGACCATTTGCCCAAAGACCTGACCTTTCAATTCATAGGCAAAATCACCTTCCAAACTAAATCTCCAGTAGAAAGGTCTTAGCCTTAACTTTTTGTTATATGACTTCTCTACTCTCCTCTTTTTGCTTCCTCAAAAGTTCTAGAGCTTTGAGTCTTTCTTCATCTAGATCCACCAACTCATCTAGCATCATGTCCCAATACATTTCGCGAGGGATTTCATGATGTCTCTGAATCTTAACTGATTGTATGTAGATCTCAACCGGTAACACTGCGTCATGGCCAAAATTCAGCCAAAAAAGGGTGCTATTGGTGGCCTCTTTGAGGGAGGTTCGACCATGCCCAAAGGATCTGGTCCAATGTTTTATGCAAATTTTTAGTTTTCTTCCCCACTTGCTTTTTTATCAACCCAATCACTACTTTGTTTTCTACCTCTACTTGACCATTAGCCTGGGCATAATAAGGTGTCGAGGTTAGGAGTTTAAATCCCATTTCCTTAGAGAGTTCCTGCATCTTTCGACCAGTAAATACTGACCCTTGATTTGTCGTAATTGTTTCTGGTACTCTAAACCTATAAATGATATACTTTGAATGAACTCAATAACGTCCTCTTGATCTACTTTTGGTAGAGGTATCACTTTGATCCACTTCGTAAAGTAATCTATTCCTACCAAGATATACTTCTGGTTTTTGGAGGATGCTGGTCGAATCTCTCCAATTAGGTCCAAGGCCCATCCTCTGAAAGCCATGGTTTAACTATAGAGTGTAGCTCGCTTGCTGGGACATGCTGTATACCAGCATGGACCTGACATTCCTGGCAGCCTTGGCAAATTCGATGTAGTCTTTTAACATGGTAGGCCAATACATGCCTTGAAGAAATAATAACCATTTCATCTTATGGCCTACTTGGTGCGCCTCACATGTCCCACTATGGACTGTCGATAGGGCCAGATATGCCTCAGATTCACTAAGGCATTTAAGCAAGACCCCCTCAGGTGTCTTTTTGAATAGCTCATTTCCTAGAAGAACGTAGCTTAGAGCTTGATACTTAATTTTTTGATTTGTAGACGCTGATGGACTTCGTAGGTACTCGACCAACGATTTCCTCCAGTCTTTATCTGTTAAACCATCCACCACGAAATTTTCGAAATTTTCTTCGTCAGCATACCCAAACTTCGTTACTTCTAGATCTGATGGACGTAATCCAACAGACACAACTTTACCTCTAGCTTCGATTGCTTCCTGTAGGTTTTCTTTTGAAACCTTATACCCATATGTAATTTGTGCTAAGTCGTTTGCTACTTGATTCTTTAGTCGAGGTATATGTCAAATGGTTGATACTTTGAATTTTTTCAGTAACCTGTTGGCTATTACAAAGTACATAATGAGATTTTCTTTAACACATTTGTACTCCTTTATTATTTGCTTTATAACCAACTCTGAATCTCCCATTATTTCGACTCGGGTTTCCCCCAATTCTAACAAAATTTCAAGTCCTGCTATCAAGGCCTCGTATTCAGCCTCATTATTGGAGTAAAGCCCTTCGACTTTATACTTAAATTTTGTTGGAATTTTATCAGGCGAAATAATTAAAAAACCAATGCCTGTACCTTCTTTATGGCTGGAGACATCAAAGTATAACTTCCAGGGTTCTAGTTCGACATAATTTAAAACACTTTCATTTATGGAGTGGTCGACAATGAAGTCTGCCACTACTTGTCCTTTAACTGCCTTCAAAGGTTTATAAGTTAAAGAATATTCAGTTAATGCTAGCGCCCACTTTCCTATTCGACTATGCAAAGTAGGTTTAGACAACATGTGTTTGATAACATCAAAGTGAGAAGAAACATACACATCAACTGGTTTTATATATTGCTTCAGTTTCATACAAGAGAAATACATGCATAGACATAACTTTTCTATCATGCTATACCTAATTTCTGCATCATTTAAAACTCTACTAAGGTAATAAATAGATCTTTCGATGCCATTCTCATCCTCTTGAGCCAACATGCTGCCTAAAGTTTCATCTGATGCTGCTATGTATAGCCTCATATTATTGCTCCTGTAAGGTGGCGAAAGTATTGGAGGGTGGCTCAGGTAGTCTTTGATCTTGTCGAAAGCTTCCTATTGATCTTCCCCCCATTCGAACCCCTCTTTATTAAATTGAAGTAGTGGTGAGAAGGCCTGCGTTTTGCCATTTAGGTTTGATATAAACCTTCTCAAGAAGTTTATCTTGCCCAGCAGCGACTACAGCTCCCTCTTAGTTGATGGCGTTTTCGCTTCCATGATAGCTTTAGTTTTATTTTGGTTGATTTCGATCCCCTTTTTGTGGATCACGAAGCCTAAGAAATCCCCCGCCTGCACACAAAACGCACACTTAAAAGGATTCATCTTAAGACCATACTTCCTCATCCTCTTAAAGGATTGTCGAAGATGGTCCAGATGTTCTTTTCCTGAAAAAGACTTAACCACAATGTCCTCAATGTATATTTGCATGAAAGTTTCTATGTAATCATGGAAAATTGAATTCATTGCTCGTTGATATGTTGCCTCAACATTTTTTAGGCCAAAAGGCATCACTACCCATTCGTAGGTGCCTAAGGCTCCGGGACATCGAAAAGCTGTTTTGGGGATATCATCTTCGGCAATGAAGATCTAATTATAACCAGAGTATCCATCCAGCATAATGAGGTACTCATGTCGTACGGCGGAATCGACTAGCATTTCTGCCACAAGCATAAAGTAGTCATTCTTAGGAGTTGCTGAATTTATATCCATAAAGTCAATGCAAACTCTTAGAGACCCATT
The DNA here is from genome assembly GCA_963859935.3 of Lathyrus sativus. Lineage (NCBI taxonomy): Eukaryota > Viridiplantae > Streptophyta > Magnoliopsida > Fabales > Fabaceae > Lathyrus > Lathyrus sativus. Next base: position 8,774 of record CAWUDS030006252.1, on the reverse strand, counting down.
CTTCTTAATGACAGGGACAATATTAGCCAACCATTCGACATACCTAGCGGTGCAGATAAACTTGCATCGAAGGAGTCTTTCTACTTCCTCTTTTATTTTTGAGAGAATTCCTGGGGCGAAATGCCTTGGATTTTGTTTAATTAGCTTCTTCCCAGGCTTGACTGGCAGTTTATGTTCGAGCAATTCCTTCTTCAAACCAGGCATCTCATCATAGTCTCAGGTGAAACAATCTTTATACTCTCGTAGTAGTTGGATGATTTCGACCTTGAGTTGAGGGTTGAGGTTGGCACTCACATATGTTGGCCTTTTAATCACCTCTTCTCCTAGATCAACCTCTTCCAATGGGTCCTACACCAACATCTTGATATCATTCGCTAGTGGATTTTTTTTGAATCCCATAGGCTCTTCATCATAGATGGCATCAAGCCTCTGGCTTTGCTCTCCATTCTGAACCTTGTTAGGTGGCTCTGGGTCGAAGTCCTTTCCAGGACCTTCTTGATAATAATCTAACTTGGCCTTGTCAGCCATTTGTTCACTAGCAGCTTCCAAAGCCGCCTAAAGTTTAGTTTCAGCTACGTAGGCCGAAATTCTTTTTAGTGTTTTGTACTCAGTCATTCTCACGGAACTCGCTTCCCCATCCCGTGGGGTCTACTCCAGGATTGCCCAGGTATGGAAGTCTTTCTCCAGGCACTTCCTCATCCCAACGGAAACCGTCTATGGGGTGCAAATATAATGAACAAAATGTCTCGTCATCTGGGAAAAATTCAAAATCTGTCGGGGCACATGGGCCAATGTTAGCCAGATGTTTGTCGATCTGTCTTCGGTCGATATGATTAATGGGTGCTTTGAAGTATCCTTGATCAGCTTCGATGTTGTCCACAATGCCGTCTGGCCTCCAAATAGCAATTTGTTGGTGCATCGAAGATGGCACTACACCAATGTCATGTATCCATTCTCGTCCCAAAAGAAGATTATAATTAGCCTTTGTTTCCACCACCATGTATTACCCCCATTGTCGAGCCAACCTTGCCTTCGTAGTTCGATAGGACCATGTTATGTGGCTTTGTGTCGGTATCATATTTGCCAATTTTATTCAGTAAGAAGTGTGGTATCAAGTTTACCGTTGCACCGCAGTCTACCAAAATCTTATTTACTGGCACATTTTCCACTTTTCCAGTGATATAAAGGGGCTTCAAATGATTTTTCATTATCTCAGTGGGTCGCTCGAAGAAGGCATTTTGCTCCTTCATGCAACCGTTGTTCATAACATAGTAGCACACAGGTTTGTGTGCCGCCATTTCTGCCTCAGTATAGGTATCTAGATTCTCGACCTCTGTGATTCTGTTGAAATCTATGGGCATTACAGATACTACGTTAACCAGGATACCTAAAGAGGCTTCAGAGTCAGAATCGAAGTTATCTGTCATCTCATCGTCATCTTCAACTGATCTTTTGTGTTCGACCTCTTGAGAGGGGAACAATTTTCGTCCCACAGGCATTTTCTCAGTGATTTTCAATTGACCCCCTTTGTTCTCAGCAGGGGCATTGATGTTGGATTCTGCCGGATTCTTCGATGAGGCTTCCCTAAGGGCCTTCCTCTTTCGTTGTTCCCTCCGCCACTGAGATCATGTCATCGGGTTTTTTTCCTTTGTAATTCTCAGAGATATGTGCAGCCTTGGAGGATTGAAACTCTTTTCGATAGGTGATTGATGAACCTCGATTGACTTAAAAAATTTTCCACTTCTGTTGTCCCCTTTGTCGGTCCTCATTAGTTCTGACCCACTTACCGTTAGAAATCTCAGCAAATGGATTAAAGGTAGTAGGCCTGGCCCTTGGGGCTCTAGTGTTAGACTCAGATTTTCTTGGGTCAATGTTTCAAGGGCCAAAGTTGAGCCTCTCCCACTTATGTTTTATCTTTTGCATCCCCTCGAGCTTTTGGGAAGCCTTCTGATCGAAGATTGCACTATATCTAGGGCACAACATAACACCATACCCTTTCTTCTGACGACGATGGAGGAACTCAACTATGGTCTCCTCATGTCTTGGGTAGGCCATTTTGTTGTATTCTTCTTGGCTACTTAATCCCTCATTTTCCATGGTCTCGTGTGGTGTTATCTCAACCATGTTCACATCCCTGTCAACGTCCTCCCTCAGGTTTAGCCTATGGAGATCGAACTCAAGGCCTTCAGCAGCCTGATCCTTCTTTATAAAACTATCAGCAGCTTCTTTGGTTACCAGCATCAGGCTGGAACCCCTTGTGTTATGAATAATCTTGTTGAGGCCTTCATTAGCCTCCTTCGCGAGTGTTGTATCATGCCTAGAGCCCATAACGACCCTGGCTAGTACATCTTTATTGACGAAATCCTCAGTGATTTTCACCATGTTAATTGAAAAATCGAAACCATCAATAGCTTTGGCCATGTGTGCCTATGTGGGCTCCGCATAGTGGGCATCCACCACTTGTATTGGATCTGTATCCACTTTCATTTGGCTATTTCTTTTCTCTCCAAACTTCAATCTTCCCTCTTGGATGGCATTCAGAACGAGATCCCTGAAAAGAAAACATTTAGATGTTTTATGACCCAAAAAATTATGCTATTTATAAAACCCTCTCTTTTTCCTTTGTTCTAAAGGTGGCATTTTAGTGCCATGTGGTATTATCATTTGCTCATCCTTAACTAACAAATCAAAAATTTTGTCACATTTAGTGATGTCGAAAGTGTATGTTTTCTCTGGGAACTTGTCGTTCTTTTCTGATTAGACAAAACTTTTCCCATGTGGGGGAGCCAATACTTTACAAGTGTAAGGAGGACCCTGTTTTAATTCAGCAACATCTACTTCATTTTCGTTGAAGTATAATGATTCCTCACGTACACCTTCGATGTTTTCGTTATATTCGTCATAAGCTACTTTCTTACTCTTATTGTATTTGGCATTTTCGTCTTTAAGACGCTCTAGCTGTCGAACCCTGTCAGCTAGTTGGGTCATGTCTCTCAGATACTAGGTATCTAATTTCTTTCTAATAGAGTAATCGAGGCCACCAGCGGCCATTTCGACTAACTCGTGTTCAAGCACTTGAGTAAAGCACCTAGCCTTGAGTAGTCGGAACCTATTTAGAATTCTTCTATTGGCTCAGAAAACTTACAATTTATACTAGCCAGTTCCTTTAAGCTAACCTTGGTTTGCCCCATATAGAACTGTTCATGGAATAAACGTTCCAACTGGGTCCAATTACAAACTGAGTTAGGGGGCAAAGTTGTAAACCAAGTGAAAGAATTTTTGGTGAGAGAACTGGGGAAGTATTTTATCCTAAGGCTTTCATCATTTGCAATTTCTCCGGCCTCGATCGTATAACGCCCCACATGCTCGACAGTAGACTCCGTCGTGTCTCCTGAAAATTTAGTGAACTTTGGCACCTTCGTCCTAGGAGGTAATTCTGATTGGAGAATATAATCTACTATTGGTGACGTATAATTTGGCCTAGTGAAACCAGAGTTTATCCCATTTCGAGCTATTATTCTTTCGACCATGACTGCTAAGCTATTGCCGACAGCTATGTTATTACGTCGAACCTGTTAGACGACATTGTCTGTATCTTGGTTTTGATTTACCATGATTACTTCTGGGTCTCTTTCTACTGGGATTGGTATTTGGGCCCTTTGTGGATCGACTCTGTGTGGTTCGAGTCTGGGGAGTTTGACCCTCCCTTGATTCTCCAAATTGGCCTGAGCTGGATTTCCTAAATCCTGTCGTGGAATGTTTTACACGGTAGCTATGTTTTTAGAAGTGGCTGGAACATCCATAAATTCTGCCAACCGTGCCAATTGCGCTGATAACTGCCGATTAGTCTGAGTGGTATTTTGGATCAGAGGTTGAAAGATTTCTCCCATAGTTTAGGATAAGGTTTGGACCATTTGCAGGTTTCTCTCATCCATTTGCTGTCTCAAACAAGCTATCGAAGTATTGGTCAGATGAGGGCCCTAAGTGGATACCCCACACCTATACTTTGGTTGTTTCGACCAATGTTTTCCCCAGACCCTGATCCTTGTAGTGGTGAAGCCATCGCGTTGTCTGAGAATATTGGGGGAGCATTCTGGAGGCCTTGCATTATCGTTGTTGGCATTCCATATTGTGGGTTTCTTGGTAACAGTTGTGAAAACCCTGGAGGGGAAAAATGTCTAGACGTCGAATTTCCTCCTGGCGGAGTTTGGGGATTCGACGCTTGAGGCTCAATATACTCTAACACAGGCTAGGTGTAAGCCCTTATGCTCATTGATCCCGACCCCAACACTAATGGCACTGGTTCAGGCCTCACAGGAGGCGCTACCTGTTCTCCATTCGAAGGTGAAGGTGAGAAAATACTTAGAAGGGGGGTTGAATAAGTATGAATATAAAAACTTAGAAGTAAAAACTCAAGTATTTTTATCCTGGTTCGTTGAACTCAACTACTCCAGTCCACCCTTTCTAGAGTGATTTTCCTTTCTCAAACAAGGACTTAATCCACTATTTAATCAAGTGATTACAATAGTAAGCACTAAGAACAACTGTTCAAAGTCTTCTCAAGAACTACTGATCCTAACTGGATCTTCTTAAGGTTTTCTTACAATCAAATGTAATAATAAATACAAGTGTTAAGATGCTTCTAATAAAGCTTTATCACAACAGTGATTTTTCACTTAAGATTAAGAACAAAGAAATAATTCTAGCAAGAATATATGAGTTGTATGAGAGCTTTGATAATGAATTCTTTTCAAGTGTTTCGTCAACTGAAGAAGATGAGTGGGGACTTGCTTTTATAGGCACAGTGATCCAAGAGTTTTTCACGTTGAGAAGTGTGTACCAAAAGGTCTGAGCCTTTTTTGTCTTCACATCAAGTGACCTTTCCTAAAAGAAGAAAGCACAGAGAAATCCTTTTTGTCTGTGTTCTTGTGTCTAGCATAAATAAGGAAAGAGTCGTTTGGATATTCCAACAGACATAATCTTTGAATTCTTCTTCAACAATTTTCAGCAAGAATCATCAGAGTCTAATTCGATCAGAGCCTTCTGATGTTGATCAGAGTTTTGTTGAATCAGAGTCTTTGCAGCAAGTGTGCTTTTAGCGTGTATAAGTTCAGAGCAGAGTTTTGGGTCAGATCCTCAGTACTAGCAGTGTTAGTACTATCAGAGTCTTCTGAAGTAACTATGCTTGAAAACTCTTCATACAGAATTCTTCATTAGTTCAGATGCTTCTGGCTTGCTTCAGATTCTTCTGGAGCTTCTGCTTCAAATCCTTCTGGAGCTTCTACTTCAGATCCTTCTGGAGCTTCTACTTCAGATCTTTCTGGAGACAACGCTCAGGATCTTCTGATGGCAGCATTCAAAATCTTCTAATGGGTGCTTCTGACGCTTCAGAGCCTTGCATATTTCTTATGTTTAGATCTAATTTGCTTCTGGAGTGATATTTACTTTAATATCTGCAGCAAACATTCTTAAGCAAATTTTAGAGTACATAATTCTTAATTACAAAATTTCATAATAGTTATCATCAAAACATAGAGATATTATTAAGGACCAATCTGTGTTCTAACATAAGGTGTTAAGGGTGGAACTACATCGTTCCTAGACACATCATGAGGGTTGGTGTTGCTAGGCTGGAGCATGAAATCCACATGCATTGTGGCTGTGCGGCGTGTGTGTGTTCTTTTGTTGTTTTTATCTCATTTGGAAATTGGTGAGTCCTCATCTTTGTACTGGTTTTGTTTTTTTCCAGGTTGTGTACTGTGGTATTGGTTCATGTTAAAATATCATGGGTTGTGAGTGTGGGTTTTAATTGTGTAGGTGGTTGCTGTGTGAAGAATCCTGTTGGTAAGTGATGTGGTTTTCAAAGTTGCAGTGTGCAATTGGTTTACTGCATGTGATGTTTTGAATAGATAGGATTGTTTTAGAGCTGATGTATTGTTTTCTTTTGAAAGAAGTGGCAGGTTTGAAGATGAAATGTTGTGCCTGAAATTTATGTGTGGGGTCCAAAAAATGTTGGCTGAAGGATGTGTATTGGTGAGTGACTTGCTGCGCATCAAGGTTGGGATCTATTTGGAAAGGTTTGGTAAGGCAGATGAAGCATGGATTATGTGGGCAGTTTTCTTTTGAGAAATCTTGTAATAACTCTTTATGAATTTGGACTTTTCATGGATTGGGTTTTTTCTTTTGATGATTTTTTGAATGGACTTTGGACATAAATGTGGCAATGGCCCCAAATCAACTTTTGTAGATTTATTTTTTGTGCGGTTGAATTCATGGACTTTGAATTGTAATATTTTCTACACCCTCCATAATTTTGAACAATGCCCTTTGATCAATTCTTAAATTTTAACTAATCCTTGAATCAATTATTGAGAAATGACTAAAAGGTCAATCAAACTTAAAATGATCTTGGATGAATGATGCCATTTTTTAATTCTCTTGAGCCAAAATCTTTACCCTGAAACTTCTTGAGCAATATCATGAACCACATGAACATGTTTTGATACCAGCGAATTAGGACTCGAAATATCCATTGCAGGGCTTAATCTCAACTTAAAAAATGAACTGGTTCCATATAAACCTCAACCCTGAAACATTTAATTCTGCTACAACCTGATATTTTGATCCATAAACGGTTCAGCACAAAACCCTAATTGATGTTTCAGACACGCCACTTGAATTAATCACACTCGGGCCTTGATCTCGAAACAAAACCTTGTTTGACTGACAGATTAAACTATTATACCTAAGTTCAATACCATATGTACACCTGACCTGACAACTTTGCCCGAGATTTGATTCAACCTAGTAACACCCTAGGCAAAAGCAACATATTTTTTTGAATTTTTTGAATGATAGTTGGTGGGTGCAGGTACAAATGAAAGTATAACAAGTAGGAAAATTTTGGGGTATGACAGATGCCCCTATCTAATTGGCTTAAACCTAGTAAGATGAACTGCTACAACATTCTTTCTTTTGAGGTAGAAGATGATTAGATATGAAGAAGACTCTGAATTTGTCCGAAAAGAAAGAAAATGCTTGGGAAATGGAAGTATAGATCAATGCCAACCCTCGAGCAGACACTGAATAACTTGCAAAGGTCGTCATCGAAAGGATGATAACAGAATAAACTTGATACCAAAAGGATGATTAAGCAACACACACACAACTCTGACACCAAAAGGATGTAAGGGTCCATTATCAAAAGGATAATGAAGAACATCCGCACAATCTGACACCAAAAGGATGACAGACCCATCAAAAGGATGATAGAGTGACACACACACACAAGTTACTACCACCAAATGGATGATAAAATGACACTCGCACAATCTGGCACCAAAAGGATGACAGACTCATCACCAAAAGGATGATAGAACGATTAGGGATGGCAAACATACCCGCACCCCGCCTCGAAATTAACGGGGAAAATCCGATTTAATTGGGTGCGGGTGCGAGGGAAACCCGGTTTTTAACTATGGGTGCGGGTGCGGGTGCGGGGAGACACTAAGACCTGCCCGCCCCCGCCCCCGAATAATACATTTTAATTTAATTCTCTTATTTTACTTAATTTAATATTCATTTATTAATTATATTTTTAATTAAATTATTAATATCCTTATTGCAATTAAAATAACTAAATTAATTAAGTTAATATTCATTTATTAATTAAATTTTTATTTAAATAATTAATTAATTTATTAAAATAATTAATTTTTTAATTAAATTATTAATTTTTTAATTAAATTATTAATTTTTTAATTAAATTATTAATTTTTTAATTAAATTATTAATTTTTTAATTAAATTATTAATTTTTTAATTAAATTATTAATTTTTATTGCAATTAAAAAAATTAATTTTTTTGCAGGTGGGGGCGGGGCAGGTGCACTCGTTCTCCACTGGGGCCGGGTCTGAGCGGTAAACTTTTACCCCCGATTGGATTTGGGGGCAGGGGCGGGTGTGTTATATGGAGGCGGGTGCGGGTGCGGGTATAGCTAAACCTGCCTCTGCCCTGCCCCGTTGCCATCCCTAAGAACGACACTCGCACAATCTGCCACCAAAAGGATGACAGACCCATCACCAAGAGGATGATGGGGCGACACACACACACACGTTGCTATCACCAAAAGAATGATAGAACAACACACACACACACAACCCTGACACTAAAAGGATGTAAGGAACCCTCGCAAAATCTAGCACCAAAAGGATGACAGACCCACCACCAAAAGGATGATGGAGCGACACACACACATCTCTAACACCAGAAGGATGTAGCAGAATACTCGCGTAATCTGGCACCAAAAGGATGACAGACCCACCACCAAAATGATGATAGAGCGACACACACACACAACCCTGACACCAAAAGGATGCAGGGAAACACTCGCAAAATCTGGCACCAAACGAATGACAGACCAATCATCAAAAGGATGATGGAGCGAAACACACAACCCTGACACCAAAAGGATGCAGGGAAACACTCGCATAATCTGGCACCAAAAGGATGACAGATCCATCACCAAAAGGATGATGGGGCGAAACACACACAACCCTGACACCAAAAGGATGATAGAATAACATTCGCACAATCTGACACAAAAAGGATGACAAATCCATCACTAAAAGGATGATGGAGCGACACACGCATGTTGCACCCCAAAATTTGCTCAACCTTTTCTTGCCTGATTTATGTTTCATTGCATTTCATTTGCATAGTTACATCATGTACATAGTTCAATCATTGGCATATCATAGCATAGCATGCATCCA
>CAWUDS030006251.1:35000-38250 GCA_963859935.3 Lathyrus sativus | reverse complement strand
CAGATAAATAGACAGAGAGATAGACAGATAGACAGATAGACAGATAGGCAGATAAATAGACAGATAGATAGATAGATAGATAGATAGATAGATAGATAGATAGTTAGACAGATACACAGATAGATAGATACACAGATAGACAGATAGACATACAGATAGATAGATAGACAGATAGATAGATAGATACACAGATAGATAGATAGATAATAGATAGACAGATAGATAGATAGACATATAGATAGATAGATAGATAGATAGATAGACAACAAATAGATAGATAGATAGATAGACAAATAGACAGATAGGCAGATAGGTAGATAGATAGGTAGACAGATAGACAGATAGACATATAGACAGATAGATAGACAGATAGACAGATAGACAGATAGACAGATAGACACATAGACAGATAGGTAAACAAATAGATAAAAATATACACAGATAGACAAACAGATAGACAGATAGACAGATAGATAGATAGACAGACAGATAGATAGATAGACTGATAGATAGATAGATAGAGAGAGAGATAGACAGATAGACAGACAGACAGACAAATAGTTAGACCGATAGACAGATAGACAGATAGACAGATAGACAGATAGATAGATAGATAGATAGACAGATAGATGGATAGACAGATAGATAGATAGATAGAGAGATAGATAGACAAATAGATAGATAGACAGATAGACAGATAGACAGATAGACAGACAGATAGATAGATAGATAGACAGATAAACAGATAGACAGATAGACAGATTGACAGACAGACAGATAGATATACAGATAGATAGATAGATAGACAGATAGACAGATAGATAGACAGATAGACAGATAGACAGATAGATTGATAGACAGATAGACAGATAGATAGATAGATAGATAGATAGATAGATAGATAGATAGATAGATAGATAGATAGATAGATAGATAGATAGATAGATAGATAGATAGATAGATAGATAGATAGATAGATAGATAGATAGATAGATAGATAGACAGATAGATAGATAGTTAGACAGATAGACAGATAGATAGATACACAGATAGACAGATAGACATACAGATAGATAGATAGACAGATAGATAGATAGATACACAGATAAAAAGATAGACAAATAGATAGATAGATAGATAGATAGACATATAGATAGATAGATAGATAGACGGACAAATAGATAGATAGATAGATAGATAGATAGATAGACAAATAGACAAATAGACAGATAGACAGATAGGCAGATAGATAGATAGACAGATAGATAGATAGACAGATAGATAGACAGATAGACAGATAGACAGATAGACAGATAGACACATAGACACATAGACAGATAGACAGATAGACAGATAGATAAACAGATAGATAAACGTATTGACAGATAGACAGATAGACAAACAGATAGATAGATAAACAGATAGACAGATAGACAGATAGAGAGATAGACAGATAGACAGATAGACAGACAGACAGACAGATAGTTAGACAGATAGACAGATAGACAGATAGATAGATAGATAGATAGACAGATAGATGGATAGACAGATAGGTAGATAGATAGAGAGATAGATAGACAGATAGATAGACAGACATATAGAAAGACAGATAGATAGATAGATAAACAGATAGACAGATAGACAGATAGACAGAGAGACAGATAGATATACAGATAGATAGATAGATAGATAAATAGATAGATAGATAGACAGATAGACAGATAGACAGATAGATAGATAGACAGATAGTTAGATATATATATATATATATATATATATATATATATATATATATATATATATATATATATATATATATATATATATATATATATATATATATATATATATATATATATATATATATATATATATATATATATATATATATATATATATATATATATATATATATATATATATATATATATATATATATATATATATATATATATATATATATATATATATATATATATATATATATATATAGATAGATAGATAGATAGATACACAAATAGAAAGATAGACAAATAGATAGATAGATAGATAGATAGACATATAGATAGATAGATAGACAGACAAATAGATAGATAGATAGATAGATAGACAAATAGACAAATAGACAGATAGACAGATAGGCAGATAGATAGATAGACAGATAGACAGATAGATAGACATATAGACAGATAGACAGATAGACAGATAGACAGATAGACACATAGACACATAGACAGATAGACACATAGACAGATGGACAGATGGACAGATACACAGATAGACAGATAGACAGATAGATAAACAGATAGATAAACGTATAGACAGATAGACAGATAGACAAACAGATAGATAGATAGATAGACAGATAGACAGACAGATAGATAGTTAGATAGACAGATAGACAGATAGACAGATAGACAGATAGACAGATAGACAGATAGACAGATAGACAGACAGACAGATAGATATACAGATAGGTAGATAGATAGATAGATAGATAGATAGATAGAAAGACAGATAGATAGACAGATAGACAGATAGACAGATAGATAGATAGATAGATAGATAGATAGATAGATAGATAGATAGATAGATAGATAGATAGATAGATAGATAGATAGATAGATAGATAGATAGATAGATAGATAGATAGATAGATAGATAGATAGATAGATAGATAGATAGATAGATAGATAGATAGATAGATAGATAGATAGATAGATAGAAAGATAGATAGATAGACAGATAGACAGATAGACAGATAGACAGATTGACAGATTGACAGATGGACAGATAGACAGATAGACAGATAGACAGATAGACAGACAGACAGATAGATATACAGATAGATAGATAGATAGATAGATAGATAGATAGATAGATAGATAGATAGACAGATAGATAGACAGATAGACAGATAGACAGATAGATAGATAGACAGATAGACAAATAGATAGATAGGTATATAGATAGATAGATAGATAGATAGATAGATAGATAGATAGATAGATAGATAGATAGATAGATAGATAGATAGATAGATAGATAGATAGATAGATAGATAGATAGATAGATAGATAGATAGATAGATAGATAGATAGATAGATAGATAGATAGATAGATAGAAAGATAGACAGATAGACAGATAGACAGATAGACAGATAGACATATTGAAAGATTGACAGATGGACAGATAGAAAGATAGTCAGATAGACAGATAGACAGATAGACAAACAGATAGACAGATAGA
>CAWUDS030006250.1:0-17305 GCA_963859935.3 Lathyrus sativus | reverse complement strand
TCTTTCTCATTATATTCGTCAAGGTATTCCTATAATCATTAATATCAAAATGTCATAGATCCTAAGGTTTGTGTCCATGGGGAGACGCTTAAGCGCTCCCGACGTGATGAATGATCAGTGCATATTTATGCACTTTCTCCTATATTTTTACTTAGGCATTTCTTTACTTTATCTTGATTATTTTTATGTTTTATTTTGTTTTTATATTTTATTTTATTTTTGGCTTAATTTGATTTCCGCACTTATTTTTCAGCTTTAGCAGTGTGCACAGAAACGATCATAACTATAGTTCCAGAAATCCGTTTGAGGCGTTCTAAAAATCGCCGGAAAGCTAAGAGAGAGAGCTACGACTTTCGTGTTGGAGTCGAAGTCAGATTCGGAGCCAAAAATTCCAGAATTCCGTTTGAAGTTACTGCATTAGAATTTAATTTTAGTGTTGGGTCATGTATTGGGCCTGGGTTATGTTTTCGACCCAGTTGGGTTATGACCCGAATTTGCTTTCTTTTTAAAGGAAAAATACTCGTGTTACTGTTCACCTAATTACATTTTCACGAAAAATACATTCGGAGCTTTGAGAGAGAACCATGGAGAGCTAATTCCTTAGAGTCATTCTGCAGTAATCGCGTTCCAACGCCTTGAGGTTTTTACTTTATCAATCTAATTCGTTTCTCTTTCAACACTATTCTATGAATTGCTTTTGCTTAATCTGTTATTTTATAGAATTTTTTTGATTAAATTCGTATGATTGCATCCTTAGCTTTTATTCGCCGTTACGTCGCTTTGTCGTTAATTCGCATTTATAATTCGTGTTTGTTTAATTCACGAACACTTAATCCGTTTGCTTAATTTGGAATATAGGATTGGTAATCTAGTTTATGTCTTTTGCGCTTGTTAATTGACATAGGAATCGAATAGAGATCGAAATCGCTTAGGAAATTGGTAAGGTAGAAACCCGTGATAAGCCGGAACCGAAAACAGTAGATTGACTTATTTTGATAATCACTTATTTTAACCGCTTAATTGCATTTTCTTTATTTATCCGATCAGAAACCAAACCAACTCCCCCTCCATTTCGAATTTGGTAGATTAATCACATAAAAGAATCCTTGAGACGATATCCGAGTTGAATTGTCGCTGTATTACGTTTTCATCAAAAACACTCGTCCTGATCCGCGCGCGACAGCTGATCAATGAGCTAGGCCCTCCACGACGGAGAGATGGATTGGGCCGACCCCGTGTGATGAGCGGGACAGAGCAATATATATATATATATATATATATATATATATATATATATATATATATATATATATATATATATATATATATATATATATATATATATATATATATATATATATATATATATATATATATATATATATATATATATATATATATATATATATATATATATATATATATATATATATATATATATATATATATATATATATATATATATATATATATATATATATATATATATATATATATATATATATATATATATATATATATATATATATATATATATATATATATATATATATATATATATATATATATATATATATATATATATATATATATATATATATATATATATATATATATATATATATATATATATATATATATATATATATATATATATATATATATATATATATATATATATATATATATATATATATATATATATATATATATATATATATATATATATATATATATATATATATATATATATATATATATATATATATATATATATATATATATATATATATATATATATATATATATATATATATATATATATATATATATATATATATATATATAAGAATCTTAATCGGTTGAGTAAGTAAATAAAATAATTAATTATATTTAATATTTAATTATTTAATTGAATATGTGCTTAAATATAAGTGGATGTCAAGATAATCCATTTCGAAATAAAGAGAATTTTAAATGATTATCATTCTATATATAGGCTATGATCTCAAATATATCATGCTATAAGAAAATTATCTCTTTTTCTCCCCATTCGAAGAGTTTTCAAGACATTACGAGTACCGGTTGAGAAAAATCCACAAGCCAACCAGTGTCAAACACTTGTCTCTACACTTTTGTATTTAAGAATTATCGTTGTCATTGTCTAAAAATCTTTCTCATTATATTCGTCAAGGTATTCCTATAATCATTAATATCAAAATGTCATAGATCCTAAGGTTTGTGTCCATGGGGAGACGCTTAAGCGCTCCCGGCGTGATGAATGATCAGTGTATACTTATGCACTTTCTCCTATATTTTTACTTAGGCATTTCTTTACTTTATCTTGATTATTTTTATGTTTTATTTTGTTTTTATATTTTATTTTATTTTTGGTTTAATTTGATTTCCGCACTTATTTTTCTGCTTTAACAGTGTGCACGGAAACGATCATAACTATAGTTTCAGAAATCCGTTTATGGCGTTCTAAAAATCGCCGGAAAGCTAAGAGAGAGAGCTACGACTTTCGTGTTGGAGTCGAAGTCAGACTCGGAGCCAAAAATTCCAGAATTCCGTTTGAAGTTACTGCATTAGAATTTAATTTTAGTGTTGGGTCATGTATTGGGCCTGGGTTATGTTTTCGACCCAGTTGGGTTATGACCCGAATTTGCTTTTTTTTTAAAGGAAAAATACTCGTGTTACTGTTCACCTAATTACATTTTCACGAAAAATACATTCGGAGCTTTGAGAGAACCATGGAGAGCTAATTCCTTAGAGTCATTCTGCTGTAATCGCGTTCCAACGCTTTGAGGTTTTTACTTTATCAACCTAATTCGTTTCTCTTTCAACACTATTCTATGAATTGCTTTTGCTTAATCTGTTATTTTATAGAATTGTTTTGATTAAATTCGTATGATTGCATCCTTAGCTTTTATTTGCCGTTATGTTGCTTTGTTGTTAATTCGCGTTTATAATTCGTGTTTGCTTAATTCACGAAAACTTAATTCGTTTGCTTAATTTGGAATATAGGATTGGTAATCTAGTTTATGTCTTTTGCGCTTGTTAATTGACATAGGAATCGATTAGAGATCGAAACCGCTTAGGAAATTGGTAAGGTAGAAACCCGTGATAAGCCGGAACCGAAAACAGTAGATTGACTTAATTTGATAATCACTTATTTTAACCGCTTAATTGCATTTTCTTTATTTATCCGATCAGAAACCAAACCAACTCCCCCTCCATTTCGAATTTGGTAGATTAATAACATAAAAGAATCCTTGAGACGATATCCGAGTTGAATTGTCGTTGTATTACGTTTTCATCAAAAACACTCGTTCTGATCCGCGCGCGACAGCTGATCAATGAGCTAGGCCCTCCAGGACGGAGAGATGGATTGGGCCGACCCCGTGTGATGAGCGGGACAGAGCAATATCTATATCTATATATATATATATATATATATATATATATATATATATATATATATATATATATATATATATATATATATATATATATATATATATATATATATATATATATATATATATATATATATATATATATATATATATATATATATATATATATATATATATATATATATATATATATATATATATATATATATATATATATATATATATATATATATATATATATATATATATATATATATATATATATATATATATATATATATATATATATATATATATATATATATATATATATAAGAATCTTAATCGGTTGAGTAAGTAAATAAAATAATTAATTATATTTAATAATTAATTATTTAATTGAATATGTGCTTAAATATAAGTGGATGTCAAGATTATCCATTTTGAAAAAATGAGAATTTTAAATGATTATCATTCTATATATAAGCTATGATCTCAAATATATCATGCTATAAGAAAATTGTCTCTTTTTCTCCCCATTCGATGAGTTTTCAAGACATTACGAGTACCGGTTGAGAAAAATCCACAAGCCAACCAGTGTCAAACACTTGTCTCTACACTTTTGTATTTTAGAATTATCATTGTCATTGTCTAAAAATCTTTCTCATTATATTCGTCAAGGTATTCCTATAATCATTAATATCAAAATGTCATAGATCCTAAGGTTTGTGTCCATGGGGAGACGCTTAAGCGCTCCCAGCGTGATGAGTGATCAGTGCATATTTATGCAGTTTCTCCTATATTTTTACTTAGGCATTTCTTTACTTTATCTTGATTATTTTTATGTTTTATTTTGTTTTTATATTTTATTTTATTTTTGGCTTAATTTGATTTCCGCACTTATTTTTCAGCTTTAGCAGTCTGCACGGAAACGATCATAACTGGAGTTCTGGGAATCCGTTTGAGGCGTTCTAAAAATCGCCGGAAAGCTAAGAGAGAGAGCTACGACTTTCGTGTTGGAGTCGAAGTCAGATTCGGAGCCAAAAATTCCAGAATTCCGTTTGAAATTACTGCATTAGAATTTAATTTTAGTGTTGCGTCATGTATTGGGCCTGGGTTATGTTTTCGACCCAGTTGGGTTATGACCCGAATTTGCTTTCTTTTTAAAGGAAAAATACTCGTGTTACTGTTCACCTAATTACATTTTCACGAAAATTACATTCGGAGCTTTGAGAGAACCATGGAGAGCTAATTCCTTAGAGTCATTCTGCTGTAATCGCGTTCCAACGCTTTGAGGTTTTTACTTTATCAATCTAATTCGTTTCTATTTCAAGACTATTCTATGAATTGCTTTTGCTTAATCTGTTATTTTATAGAATTGTTTTGATTAAATTCGTATGATTGCATCCTTAGCTTTTATTCGCCGTTACGTCGCTTTGTCGTTAATTCGCGTTTATAATTCGTGTTTGCTTAATTCACGAAAACTTAATCCGTTTGCTTAATTTGGAATATAGGATTGGTAATCTAGTTTATGTCTTTTGCGCTTGTTAATTGACATAGGAATCGAATAGAGATCGAAATCGCTTAGGAAATTGGTAAGGTAGAAACCCGTGATAAGTCGGAACCGACAACAGTAGATTGACTTATTTTGATAATCACTTATTTTAACCGCTGAATTGCATTTTCTTTATTTATCCGATCAGAAACCAAACCAACTCCCCCTCCATTTCGAATTTGGTAGATTAATCACATAAAAGAATCCTTGAGACGATATCCGAGTTGCATTGTCGCTGTATTACGTTTTCATCAAAAACACTCGTACTGATCTGCGCACGACAGCTGATCAATGAGCTAGGCCCTCCACGACGGAGAGATGGATTGGGCCGACCCCGTGTGATGAGCGGGACAGAGCAATATCTATCTATCTATCTATATATATATATATATATATATATATATATATATATATATATATATATATATATATATATATATATAGATAGATAGATAGATAGATATATATATATATATATATATATATATATATATATATATATATATATATATATATATATATATATATATATATATATATATATATATATATATAAGAATCTTAATCGGTTGAGTAAGTAAATAAAATAATTAATTATATTTAATATTTAATTATTTAATTGAATATGTGCTTAAATATAAGTGGATGTCAAGATAACCCATTTCGAAATAATGAGAATTTTAAATGATTATCATTCTATATATAGGCTATGATCTCAAATATATCATGCTATAAGAAAATTATCTCTTTTTCTCCCCATTCGAAGAGTTTTCAAGACATTACGAGTACCGGTTGAGAAAAATCCACAAGCCAACAAGTGTCAAACACTTGTCTCTACACTTTTGTATTTTAGAATTATCGTTGTCATTGTCTAAAAATCTTTCTCATTATATTCGTCAAGGTATTCCTATAATCATTAATATCAAAATGTCATAGATCCTAAGGTTTGTGTCCATGGGGAGACGCTTAAGCGCTCCCAGCGTGATGAGTAATCAGTGCATATTTATGCACTTTCTCCTATATTTTTACTTAGGCATTTCTTTACTTTATCTTGATTATTTTTATGTTTTATTTTGTTTTTATATTTTATTTTATTTTTGGCTTAATTTGATTTCCGCACTTATTTTTCAGCTTTAGCAGTCTGCACGGAAACGATCATAATTGGAGTTCCGGGAATCCGTTTGAGGCGTTCTAAAAATCGCCGGAAAGCTAAGGGAGAGAGCTAAGACTTTCGTGTTGGAGTCGAAGTCAGATTCGGAGCCAAAAATTCTAGAATTCCGTTTGAAGTTACTATATTAGAATTTAATTTTAGTGTTGGGTCATGTATTGGGTCTGGGTTATGTTTTCGACCCAGTTGGGTTATGACCCAAATTTTCTTTCTTTTTAAAGGAAAAATACTCGTGTTACTGTTCACCTAATTACATTTTCACGAAAATTACATTCGGAGCTTTGAGAGAACCATGGAGAGCTAATTCCTTAGAGTCATTCTGCTGTAATCGCGTTCCAACGCTTTGAGGTTTTTACTTTATCAATCTAATTCGTTTCTATTTCAAGACTATTCTATGAATTGCTTTTGCTTAATCTGTTATTTTATAGAATTGTTTTGATTAAATTCGTATGATTGCATCCTTAGCTTTTATTCGCCGTTACGTCGCTTTGTCGTTAATTCGCGTTTATAATTCGTGTTTGCTTAATTCACGAAAACTTAATCCGTTTGCTTAATTTGGAATATAGGATTGGTAATCTAGTTATGTCTTTTGCGCTTGTTAATTGACATAGGAATCGAATAGAGATCGAAATCGCTTAGGAAATTGGTAAGGTAGAAACCCGTGATAAGTCGGAACCGACAACAGTAGATTGACTTATTTTGATAATCACTTATTTTAACCGCTGAATTGCATTTTCTTTATTTATCCGATCAGAAACCAAACCAACTCCCCCTCCATTTCGAATTTGGTAGATTAATCACATAAAAGAATCCTTGAGACGATATCCGAGTTGCATTGTCGCTGTATTACGTTTTCATCAAAAACACTCGTACTGATCTGCGCACGACAGCTGATCAATGAGCTAGGCCCTCCACGACGGAGAGATGGATTGGGCCGACCCCGTGTGATGAGCGGGACAGAGCAATATCTATCTATCTATCTATCTATCTATATATATATATATATATATATATATATATATATATATATATATATATATATATATATATATATATATATATATATATATATATATATATATATATATATATATATATATATATATATATATATATAGATAGATATATATATATATATATATATATATATATATATATATATATATATATATATATATATATATATATATATATATATATATATATATATATATATATATATATATATATATATATATATATATATATATATATATATATATATATATATATATATATATATATATATATATATATATATATATATATATATATATATATATATATATATATATATATAAGAATCTTAATCGGTTGAGTAAGTAAATAAAATAATTAATTATATTTAATATTTAATTATTTAATTGAATATGTGCTTAAATATAAGTGGATGTCAAGATAACCCATTTCGAAATAATGAGAATTTTAAATGATTATCATTCTATATATAGGCTATGATCTCAAATATATCATGCTATAAGAAAATTATCTCTTTTTCTCCCCATTCGAAGAGTTTTCAAGACATTACGAGTACCGGTTGAGAAAAATCCACAAGCCAACAAGTGTCAAACACTTGTCTCTACACTTTTGTATTTTAGAATTATCGTTGTCATTGTCTAAAAATCTTTCTCATTATATTCGTCAAGGTATTCCTATAATCATTAATATCAAAATGTCATAGATCCTAAGGTTTGTGTCCATGGGGAGACGCTTAAGCGCTCCCAGCGTGATGAGTAATCAGTGCATATTTATGCACTTTCTCCTATATTTTTACTTAGGCATTTCTTTACTTTATCTTGATTATTTTTATGTTTTATTTTGTTTTTATATTTTATTTTATTTTTGGCTTAATTTGATTTCCGCACTTATTTTTCAGCTTTAGCAGTCTGCACGGAAACGATCATAATTGGAGTTCCGGGAATCCGTTTGAGGCGTTCTAAAAATCGCCGGAAAGCTAAGGGAGAGAGCTAAGACTTTCGTGTTGGAGTCGAAGTCAGATTCGGAGCCAAAAATTCTAGAATTCCGTTTGAAGTTACTACATTAGAATTTAATTTTAGTGTTGGGTCATGTATTGGGTCTGGGTTATGTTTTCGACCCAGTTGGGTTATGACCCGAATTTTCTTTCTTTTTAAAGGAAAAATACTCGTGTTACTGTTCACCTAATTACATTTTCACGAAAATTACATTCGGAGCTTTGAGAGAACCATGGAGAGCTAATTCCTTAGAGTCATTCTGCTGTAATCGCGTTCCAACGCTTTGAGGTTTTTACTTTATCAATCTAATTCGTTTCTATTTCAAGACTATTCTATGAATTGCTTTTGCTTAATCTGTTATTTTATAGAATTGTTTTGATTAAATTCGTATGATTGCATCCTTAGCTTTTATTCGCCGTTACGTCGCTTTGTCGTTAATTCGCGTTTATAATTCGTGTTTGCTTAATTCACGAAAACTAAATCCGTTTGCTTAATTTGGAATATAGGATTGGTAATCTAGTTTATGTCTTTTGCGCTTGTTAATTGACATAGGAATCGAATAGAGATTGAAATCGCTTAGGAAATTGGTAAGGTAGAAACCCGTGATAAGTTGGAACCGACAACAGTAGATTGACTTATTTTGATAATCACTTATTTTAATCGCTTAATTGCATTTTCTTTATTTATCCGATCAGAAACCAAACCAACTCCCCCTCCATTTCGAATTTGGTAGATTAATCACATAAAAGAATCCTTGAGACGATATCCGAGTTGCATTGTCGCTGTATTACGTTTTCATCAAAAACACTCGTTCTGATCTGCGCGCGACAGCTGATCAATGAGCTAGGCCCTCCACGACGGAGAGATGGATTGGGCCGACCCCGTGTGATGAGCGGGACAGAGCAATATATATATATATATATATATATATATATATATATATATATATATATATATATATATATATATATATATATATATATATATATATATACAAGAATCTTAATCGGTTGAGTAAGTAAATAAAATAATTAATTATATTTAATATTTAATTATTTAATTGAATATGTGCTTAAATATAAGTGGATGTCAAGATAATCCATTTCGAAATAAAGAGAATTTTAAATGATTATCATTCTATATATAGGCTATGATCTCAAATATATCATGCTATAAGAAAATTATCTCTTTTTCTCCCCATTCGAAGAGTTTTGAAGACATTACGAGTACCGGTTGAGAAAAATCCACAAGCCAACCAGTGTCAAACACTTGTCTCTACACTTTTGTATTTAAGAATTATCGTTGTCATTGTCTAAAAATCTTTCTCATTATATTCGTCAAGGTATTCCTATAATCATTAATATCAAAATGTCATAGATCCTAAGGTTTGTGTCCATGGGGAGACGCTTAAGCGCTCCCGGCGTGATGAATGATCACTGTATATTTATGCACTTTCTCCTATATTTTTACTTAGGCATTTCTTTACTTTATCTTGATTATTTTTGTGTTTTATTTTGTTTTTATATTTTATTTTATTTTTGGCTTAATTTGATTTCCGCAATTATTTTTCAGCTTTAGCAGTCTGCACGGAAACGATCATAACCGGAGTTCCGGGAATCCGTTTGAGGCGTTCTAAAAATCGCCGGAAAGCTAAGAGAGAGAGCTACGACTTTCGCGTTGGAGTCGAAGTCAGATTCGGAGCCAAAAATTCCAGAATTCCGTTTGAAGTTACTGCATTAGAATTTAATTTTAGTGTTGGGTCATGTATTGGGCCTGGGTTATGTTTTCGACACAGTTGGGTTATGACCCGAATTTTCTTTCTTTTTAAAGGAAAAATACTCGTGTTATTGTTCACCTAATTACATTTTCACGAAAATTACATTCGGAGCTTTGAGAGAACCATGGAGAGCTAATTCCTTAGAGTCATTCTGCTGTAATCGCGTTCCAACGCTTTGAGGTTTTTACTTTATCAACCTAATTCGTTTCTCTTTCAACACTATTCTATGAATTGCTTTTGCTTAATCTGTTATTTTATAGAATTGTTTTGATTAAATTCGTATGATTGCATCCTTAGCTTTTATTTGCCGTTATGTTGCTTTGTTGTTAATTCGCGTTTATAATTCGTGTTTGCTTAATTCACGAAAACTTAATTCGTTTGCTTAATTTGGAATATAGGATTGGTAATCTAGTTTATGTCTTTTGCGCTTGTTAATTGACATAGGAATCGATTAGAGATCGAAACCGCTTAGGAAATTGGTAAGGTAGAAACCCGTGATAAGCCGGAACCGAAAACAGTAGATTGACTTAATTTGATAATCACTTATTTTAACCGCTTAATTGCATTTTCTTTATTTATCCGATCAGAAACCAAACCAACTCCCCCTCCATTTCGAATTTGGTAGATTAATAACATAAAAGAATCCTTGAGACGATATCCGAGTTGAATTGTCGTTGTATTACGTTTTCATCAAAAACACTCGTTCTGATCCG
Source organism: Lathyrus sativus (assembly GCA_963859935.3). Classification (NCBI taxonomy): domain Eukaryota; kingdom Viridiplantae; phylum Streptophyta; class Magnoliopsida; order Fabales; family Fabaceae; genus Lathyrus; species Lathyrus sativus. The sequence goes on along the minus strand of CAWUDS030006250.1, from coordinate 6,682 downwards.
CGCGCGACAGCTGATCAATGAGCTAGGCCCTCCACGACGGAGAGATGGATTGGGCCGACCCCGTGTGATGAGCGGGACAGAGCAATATCTATATCTATATATATATATATATATATATATATATATATATATATATATATATATATATATATATATATATATATATATATATATATATATATATATATATATATATATATATATATATATATATATATATATATATATATATATATATATATATATATATATATATATATATATATATATATATATATATATATATATATATATATATATATATATATATATATATATATATATATATATAAGAATCTTAATCGGTTGAGTAAGTAAATAAAATAATTAATTATATTTAATAATTAATTATTTAATTGAATATGTGCTTAAATATAAGTGGATGTCAAGATTATCCATTTTGAAAAAATGAGAATTTTAAATGATTATCATTCTATATATAAGCTATGATCTCAAATATATCATGCTATAAGAAAATTGTCTCTTTTTCTCCCCATTCGATGAGTTTTCAAGACATTACGAGTACCGGTTGAGAAAAATCCACAAGCCAACCAGTGTCAAACACTTGTCTCTACACTTTTGTATTTTAGAATTATCATTGTCATTGTCTAAAAATCTTTCTCATTATATTCGTCAAGGTATTCCTATAATCATTAATATCAAAATGTCATAGATCCTAAGGTTTGTGTCCATGGGGAGACGCTTAAGCGCTCCCAGCGTGATGAGTGATCAGTGCATATTTATGCAGTTTCTCCTATATTTTTACTTAGGCATTTCTTTACTTTATCTTGATTATTTTTATGTTTTATTTTGTTTTTATATTTTATTTTATTTTTGGCTTAATTTGATTTCCGCACTTATTTTTCAGCTTTAGCAGTCTGCACGGAAACGATCATAACTGGAGTTCTGGGAATCCGTTTGAGGCGTTCTAAAAATCGCCGGAAAGCTAAGAGAGAGAGCTACGACTTTCGTGTTGGAGTCGAAGTCAGATTCGGAGCCAAAAATTCCAGAATTCCGTTTGAAATTACTGCATTAGAATTTAATTTTAGTGTTGCGTCATGTATTGGGCCTGGGTTATGTTTTCGACCCAGTTGGGTTATGACCCGAATTTGCTTTCTTTTTAAAGGAAAAATACTCGTGTTACTGTTCACCTAATTACATTTTCACGAAAATTACATTCGGAGCTTTGAGAGAACCATGGAGAGCTAATTCCTTAGAGTCATTCTGCTGTAATCGCGTTCCAACGCTTTGAGGTTTTTACTTTATCAATCTAATTCGTTTCTATTTCAAGACTATTCTATGAATTGCTTTTGCTTAATCTGTTATTTTATAGAATTGTTTTGATTAAATTCGTATGATTGCATCCTTAGCTTTTATTCGCCGTTACGTCGCTTTGTCGTTAATTCGCGTTTATAATTCGTGTTTGCTTAATTCACGAAAACTTAATCCGTTTGCTTAATTTGGAATATAGGATTGGTAATCTAGTTTATGTCTTTTGCGCTTGTTAATTGACATAGGAATCGAATAGAGATCGAAATCGCTTAGGAAATTGGTAAGGTAGAAACCCGTGATAAGTCGGAACCGACAACAGTAGATTGACTTATTTTGATAATCACTTATTTTAACCGCTGAATTGCATTTTCTTTATTTATCCGATCAGAAACCAAACCAACTCCCCCTCCATTTCGAATTTGGTAGATTAATCACATAAAAGAATCCTTGAGACGATATCCGAGTTGCATTGTCGCTGTATTACGTTTTCATCAAAAACACTCGTACTGATCTGCGCACGACAGCTGATCAATGAGCTAGGCCCTCCACGACGGAGAGATGGATTGGGCCGACCCCGTGTGATGAGCGGGACAGAGCAATATCTATCTATCTATCTATATATATATATATATATATATATATATATATATATATATATATATATATATATATATATATATATATATATATAGATAGATAGATAGATAGATAGATATATATATATATATATATATATATATATATATATATATATATATATATATATATATATATATATATATATATATAAGAATCTTAATCGGTTGAGTAAGTAAATAAAATAATTAATTATATTTAATATTTAATTATTTAATTGAATATGTGCTTAAATATAAGTGGATGTCAAGATAACCCATTTCGAAATAATGAGAATTTTAAATGATTATCATTCTATATATAGGCTATGATCTCAAATATATCATGCTATAAGAAAATTATCTCTTTTTCTCCCCATTCGAAGAGTTTTCAAGACATTACGAGTACCGGTTGAGAAAAATCCACAAGCCAACAAGTGTCAAACACTTGTCTCTACACTTTTGTATTTTAGAATTATCGTTGTCATTGTCTAAAAATCTTTCTCATTATATTCGTCAAGGTATTCCTATAATCATTAATATCAAAATGTCATAGATCCTAAGGTTTGTGTCCATGGGGAGACGCTTAAGCGCTCCCAGCGTGATGAGTAATCAGTGCATATTTATGCACTTTCTCCTATATTTTTACTTAGGCATTTCTTTACTTTATCTTGATTATTTTTATGTTTTATTTTGTTTTTATATTTTATTTTATTTTTGGCTTAATTTGATTTCCGCACTTATTTTTCAGCTTTAGCAGTCTGCACGGAAACGATCATAATTGGAGTTCCGGGAATCGTTTGAGGCGTTCTAAAAATCGCCGGAAAGCTAAGGGAGAGAGCTAAGACTTTCGTGTTGGAGTCGAAGTCAGATTCGGAGCCAAAAATTCTAGAATTCCGTTTGAAGTTACTATATTAGAATTTAATTTTAGTGTTGGGTCATGTATTGGGTCTGGGTTATGTTTTCGACCCAGTTGGGTTATGACCCAAATTTTCTTTCTTTTTAAAGGAAAAATACTCGTGTTACTGTTCACCTAATTACATTTTCACGAAAATTACATTCGGAGCTTTGAGAGAACCATGGAGAGCTAATTCCTTAGAGTCATTCTGCTGTAATCGCGTTCCAACGCTTTGAGGTTTTTACTTTATCAATCTAATTCGTTTCTATTTCAAGACTATTCTATGAATTGCTTTTGCTTAATCTGTTATTTTATAGAATTGTTTTGATTAAATTCGTATGATTGCATCCTTAGCTTTTATTCGCCGTTACGTCGCTTTGTCGTTAATTCGCGTTTATAATTCGTGTTTGCTTAATTCACGAAAACTTAATCCGTTTGCTTAATTTGGAATATAGGATTGGTAATCTAGTTATGTCTTTTGCGCTTGTTAATTGACATAGGAATCGAATAGAGATCGAAATCGCTTAGGAAATTGGTAAGGTAGAAACCCGTGATAAGTCGGAACCGACAACAGTAGATTGACTTATTTTGATAATCACTTATTTTAACCGCTGAATTGCATTTTCTTTATTTATCCGATCAGAAACCAAACCAACTCCCCCTCCATTTCGAATTTGGTAGATTAATCACATAAAAGAATCCTTGAGACGATATCCGAGTTGCATTGTCGCTGTATTACGTTTTCATCAAAAACACTCGTACTGATCTGCGCACGACAGCTGATCAATGAGCTAGGCCCTCCACGACGGAGAGATGGATTGGGCCGACCCCCGTGTGATGAGCGGGACAGAGCAATATCTATCTATCTATCTATCTATCTATCTATATATATATATATATATATATATATATATATATATATATATATATATATATATATATATATATATATATATATATATATATATATATATATATATATATATATATATAGATAGATAGATAGATATATATATATATATATATATATATATATATATATATATATATATATATATATATATATATATATATATATATATATATATATATATATATATATATATATATATATATATATATATATATATATATATATATATATATATATATATATATAAGAATCTTAATCGGTTGAGTAAGTAAATAAAATAATTAATTATATTTAATATTTAATTATTTAATTGAATATGTGCTTAAATATAAGTGGATGTCAAGATAACCCATTTCGAAATAATGAGAATTTTAAATGATTATCATTCTATATATAGGCTATGATCTCAAATATATCATGCTATAAGAAAATTATCTCTTTTTCTCCCCATTCGAAGAGTTTTCAAGACATTACGAGTACCGGTTGAGAAAAATCCACAAGCCAACAAGTGTCAAACACTTGTCTCTACACTTTTGTATTTTAGAATTATCGTTGTCATTGTCTAAAAATCTTTCTCATTATATTCGTCAAGGTATTCCTATAATCATTAATATCAAAATGTCATAGATCCTAAGGTTTGTGTCCATGGGGAGACGCTTAAGCGCTCCCAGCGTGATGAGTAATCAGTGCATATTTATGCACTTTCTCCTATATTTTTACTTAGGCATTTCTTTACTTTATCTTGATTATTTTTATGTTTTATTTTGTTTTTATATTTTATTTTATTTTTGGCTTAATTTGATTTCCGCACTTATTTTTCAGCTTTAGCAGTCTGCACGGAAACGATCATAATTGGAGTTCCGGGAATCCGTTTGAGGCGTTCTAAAAATCGCCGGAAAGCTAAGGGAGAGAGCTAAGACTTTCGTGTTGGAGTCGAAGTCAGATTCGGAGCCAAAAATTCTAGAATTCCGTTTGAAGTTACTATATTAGAATTTAATTTTAGTGTTGGGTCATGTATTGGGTCTGGGTTATGTTTTCGACCCAGTTGGGTTATGACCCAAATTTTCTTTCTTTTTAAAGGAAAAATACTCGTGTTACTGTTCACCTAATTACATTTTCACGAAAATTACATTCGGAGCTTTGAGAGAACCATGGAGAGCTAATTCCTTAGAGTCATTCTGCTGTAATCGCGTTCCAACGCTTTGAGGTTTTTACTTTATCAATCTAATTCGTTTCTATTTCAAGACTATTCTATGAATTGCTTTTGCTTAATCTGTTATTTTATAGAATTGTTTTGATTAAATTCGTATGATTGCATCCTTAGCTTTTATTCGCCGTTACGTCGCTTTGTCGTTAATTCGCGTTTATAATTCGTGTTTGCTTAATTCACGAAAACTTAATCCGTTTGCTTAATTTGGAATATAGGATTGGTAATCTAGTTATGTCTTTTGCGCTTGTTAATTGACATAGGAATCGAATAGAGATCGAAATCGCTTAGGAAATTGGTAAGGTAGAAACCCGTGATAAGTCGGAACCGACAACAGTAGATTGACTTATTTTGATAATCACTTATTTTAACCGCTGAATTGCATTTTCTTTATTTATCCGATCAGAAACCAAACCAACTCCCCCTCCATTTCGAATTTGGTAGATTAATCACATAAAAGAATCCTTGAGACGATATCCGAGTTGCATTGTCGCTGTATTACGTTTTCATCAAAAACACTCGTACTGATCTGCGCACGACAGCTGATCAATGAGCTAGGCCCTCCACGACGGAGAGATGGATTGGGCCGACCCCGTGTGATGAGCGGGACAGAGCAATATCTATCTATCTATCTATCTATCTATCTATATATATATATATATATATATATATATATATATATATATATATATATATATATATATATATATATATATATATATATATATATATATATATATATATATATATATATATATATATATATATATATATATATATATATATATATATATATAGATAGATAGATAGATATATATATATATATATATATATATATATATATATATATATATATATATATATATATATATATATATATATATATATATATATATATATATATATATATATATATATATATATATATATATATATATATATATATATATATATATATATATATATATATATATATATATATATATATATATATATATAAGAATCTTAATCGGTTGAGTAAGTAAATAAAATAATTAATTATATTTAATATTTAATTATTTAATTGAATATGTGCTTAAATATAAGTGGATGTCAAGATAACCCATTTCGAAATAATGAGAATTTTAAATGATTATCATTCTATATATAGGCTATGATCTCAAATATATCATGCTATAAGAAAATTATCTCTTTTTCTCCCCATTCGAAGAGTTTTCAAGACATTACGAGTACCGGTTGAGAAAAATCCACAAGCCAACAAGTGTCAAACACTTGTCTCTACACTTTTGTATTTAGAATTATCGTTGTCATTGTCTAAAAATCTTTCTCATTATATTCGTCAAGGTATTCCTATAATCATTAATATCAAAATGTCATAGATCCTAAGGTTTGTGTCCATGGGGAGACGCTTAAGCGCTCCCAGCGTGATGAGTAATCAGTGCATATTTATGCACTTTCTCCTATATTTTTACTTAGGCATTTCTTTACTTTATCTTGATTATTTTTATGTTTTATTTTGTTTTTATATTTTATTTTATTTTTGGCTTAATTTGATTTCCGCACTTATTTTTCAGCTTTAGCAGTCTGCACGGAAACGATCATAATTGGAGTTCCGGGAATCCGTTTGAGGCGTTCTAAAAATCGCCGGAAAGCTAAGGGAGAGAGCTAAGACTTTCGTGTTGGAGTCGAAGTCAGATTCGGAGCCAAAAATTCTAGAATTCCGTTTGAAGTTACTACAT
>CAWUDS030006249.1:0-38273 GCA_963859935.3 Lathyrus sativus | reverse complement strand
GTATTGAGCCTACTCCTCAATAGATTTAGTTGTGTTTCCCCACAGAGTCTGAATGTCGGACTGTGAGCATTGATTTGTCTCTCCAAGCAGAGATAGACTCCCCAACCAGAGTCCAGCAGTGGGAGTTTGCAACCTCGAACTCTCAAAGCAGAGTTACTTGTTCCCCAGCGGAGTTTCCTTGTGATCATTATCCTCGGATGTTATCAACTTCGGTTGATCCGGCCCTATGGTTCGATGCTCACTTTTATTTAGCGATTGCCTGCTCTGGGTAGCAGATGTTATCAATTTCGGTTGATCCGGCCCTATGGTTCAATGCTCGCTTTTATTTAGCGATTTCCTGCTCTGGGTAGAAGATGTTATCAATTTCGGTTGATCCGGCCCTATGGTTCAATGCTCGCTTTTATTTAGCGATTGCCTACTCTGGGTAGCAGATGTTATCAATTTCGGTTGATCCAACCCTATGGTTTGACGCTCGCTTTTATTTAGAGATTTCCTGCTCTAGGTAGCATATGTTATCAATTTCGGTTAATCCGGCCCTATGGTTCGATGCTCGCTTTTATTTAGCAATTGCCTTCTTTGGTTAGTGGATGTTATCAACTTCGGTTGATCTAGCCCTCTGGTTCGATGCTCGCTTTTATTTAGTGTATTTCCTACTTTAGGTAGCAGATGTTATCAGCTTCGGTTGATCCGGCCCTATGGTTCGATGCTCGCTTTTATTTAGCGGATGCATGCTTTGGTTAGCAGATGTCTTTTCCGACTCTGCATCGAGGCTTTTGATTGTTAATCAGTTAGTTTGTTACCGATGCAACTACCAGTTCAGTTTCTCTAGAGATTTTCCTCCCCAATCATTGTTTGCAGTTTATTTCTGCGGTTGGCAAATTCCGGGTTTGTTGGTATTCAACCGTCTTTTACTTTGATTGTTCGGAAGTCGTTCGCTTTCCATCTAGTCAGGTCCAAGCCGTTTGAATAGGGGCAGCTGTTGCACCCCAAAATTTTCCCAACCTTTTTCTTTAATTGGCTTTTGTTTCATTGCACTCATAGCATTAGCATCTTGCATACCATTGTCCATTTATAGGGGATTAAGGGAAGTTTACTCTTAATCAAGAGGTATGAAGCTTGCTCATAGATATGAAGCTTGCAAGGCAGGGGTATTTTGGGAAACTCTGATTATAGGTCACTTTTGATTATAGGTCAATTTCACAACCTTGCACAACTCAAATGGAATTTGTTACAACTTGAAAGTTGCTCCAAATGGGGTCATTTTCTTAACCAAACATCAAGGAACCATTGATTTGGCTTGGATGGAAGATTTGATAAAGGAATTTCAATGGAAAAGTCATTAAAAGCACAAAAATCAAATCAATTCATAATGGGCCAATTTTATCCAAGTTTATGCATATTTTGTGTACAAAATACATTCAAAGTACATTGGCATTTTCAGAATTCCAAGGTAGGGTTGAAAATCATGGCATTTCACATGTTTCTTCAAGTGTAAGTTACATATCAAATTCACTCCATTAAGATCCAAACAAGGCAGAAATCTCCACCATTGGATCACACTTATCCCCAACAACATGAATGGAACAAGTTCAAGGCGTTGCAAGCTCTGTTTTCACAAGTTGCTAGTTCACCACAACCTTGAAATTGGATTTTTCAATTGGTCTTATTCAGGTTATAATTGGGCTTTCTATCCATCTGTATCAAAATATATAAACTCTTGATCATGTACAATCATTCACAATAGAATTTGTAGCCAAAAACAGTTAGAAATCAGTTGGAAAAAGTGAGAGAGAAGTGAGATTCGAATTTTCAGTTTCTTGAAGCTTCAATCCAAACTGGTCATTCTAACAGCTCTAGGAAGGATCACTGGTTGTTTCTGGATCAAATTCATCAAGAATCCTTAGCATTTGAAGGCTCAGTGGAAGCTCTCCACTAGGTAACTTATCCTTCAACTTCCTCATTGTGTAGGAAGAATTAACATTCCATTTTTTGTGTATTTGAGATCCCCATGCTTAGTAGTTTGATCCTGGATAAGTTTTATGCACGATTATGGCAATTCTTGAAATGACATAGGAATTTGTAGCTTTCGGTTAGGGCTTATCTTAGAGAATTAGGTCAAAATAATTGTGGATTATTGTTGTGTGAAGCAAGGCGAATTGATTAGTGTAAAGAATTGCGTGTTTCATGAACTTTTTTCTAGCTGCGGCAGTAGCCGTTTAGAGGTTGAAGATGACCAGAATCGCTTCCGACCACCGTCTGCAACTCTCCCTCTCTTTTCTCATTTGAATGTTGTTGATGTGGTGTCATGTTTGTGGCCTTTGGATTATGCCCGACTTCTTGACTCTCCCCTCATCTGATGGCCACAATTTGATGGCACTTTGTATTAAGTTTGTGATGATTGTGTGGCAATGTATCATCCTTTAGATGGCTTGACTTAGGTTACATCCATTGTTTCTGATTGCATTTCATTGTTTGACCTCCTTTTAGTGAAACGCTGCGTTTCAGCAGCGTGTACCTCAACCGTTTGATGGTTTTACTGGATTTAATCTGAAGGCTGAGATTTATTTCCAATTTATGTTCTTATGCTGAGGCACGCGTGTCATGAGTGTAGCCATGAGATCCTTGACTGGTCTTGCAATCGTAGGGCTGAGATAGAATCTTTGTTTGGTTGACTGGCCTTCAGTTGGACTGGCCTTCAGTTGGACTGGGCCTTCAGTTACAAATTAATTCATAAAAAAATACTTTGAGGACTCCTAAAATCATGTGAAAAATATTGTTGCATGCTTTTCCATGTAATGTAATTTTACAAATTTTTAGATGAATTTTTAATTCATTTATCAATTTAATTTTGCATTATCTTTTTAATGTGTTCTTGCAAATAAGAAAATTGCTTACCATCCTTTTTTAATGTTATTTCATGATCAATACTTCAAATAAATTCATGAATTTTCTTGTGCATATTGTGGATACTTTGATTTATCTTTGAGTATTTTTCTCATTATTTTTAGGTATCATTTGATTAGGGTTTAGATAGTATCTTTAGGATCCTCTTATCTTGCTTAGTTCATAGATATCCATAAGACTTTGCCCTTCTGTTGGCATAACTAGACTTAGAATTTCCTTCTAAAATTTGTACCCCTGGTTCCTAAGACCATAAGGGTACCCTAGGAATTTTCTTAGATTTTTTTAGGTTCATTTTACTATTTTTGGTAGATTTTTCATTCGGGCCTACATTTGTGTGACTTTCATCTTACCACTTGCCTAGTTTGCATTTTAGTTGAACTGTTTGCAATGTTTTTGCATTCAATTCTTGCATATTCATGTTGAAGACATCTTAAGCCACTTGTGTGATGAATTTCAAGTCTTAATCATGTTCATACCTTTCTCCTAACTTAGGCTTCCTTTAAGTCCTTTCATTTAGTCTTTCCTTGTGAATATCCTTGAATGACTTCTACCTTTGCATCATTCCTCCACATTTTCCTCTTCTAATTCCTCCAAGTCCTATAATCTTAGGATCCTTTTTGTGAGAGCCTAGTTCCTCCTGTGGAGGAACCAAGTGCATTCCATAAATAAATTGAGCCTTTGATGGACTCTTGTGTTTGTACACATATTCTCCCTGTCCTTTAATCTTAGGATCCTTCTTGTGAGAGCCTAGTTCCTCCTGTTGAGGAACCAAGTGCATTCCATAAGAGGTTGAGCCTTTGATGGACTCAAGTACTTTGTATACTCATTCCTTTGTCCTACAATCTTAGGATCCTTCTTGTGAGAGCCCAGTTCTTCCTGTGGAAGAACTAAGGGCATTCCATAAAGAAGTTGAGCCTTTGATGGACTCTTGTGTTGATACACATTGAACATAGTGGGTTCCTTTGGTTCTCACTGTGCTTCTCTTATAATTCCTATGTCCTATAATCTTAGGATCCTTCTTGTTAGAACCTAGTTCCTCCTGTGGAGGAACCAAGAGCATTCCATAAGAAGTTTGAACTGGACTCATGTGTCTTTACCCATTGATGAGTTTGGTTGAGTACCATAGTAAGTTCCTGTGGTTCTTACTTTTCCTTCCATCCTCATTATCTCGACTCCTTCCTCATTATCCTACAATCTTAGGATCCTTCTTGTGAGAGCCTAGTCCCTCCTGCGGAGGAACCAAATGCATTCCATAAGAAGTTTGAACCTTTGTGGACTTCTGTGTTTTTACACATTGAACTTAGTGAGTTTAGTTCTCCTTTTACTTTCCGATCATTTTGTTTATCCCCTCCCCTGCATGTTGTTTGATTTGGTGCATTAGGATAGAAGTGCATGTGTAGGCATTGTTTCTCTTAAGTCCATGTCTGCATTAAAGGTTGAGGTGTCCTCCCTTGCTTGTACTATTGCATTGCATGTGCATTCATTCCCATTTTAAATTTCAGTTGAATAATCATGATGATTTCCTGTTGTGTTCCTTTCCATTGACAGGTTCCTTTAGGATTCTCACATCCTTGTTCAAGGATGGTGATGATAGACATTAGGGCTGATCCTTTTCATGATAACAAGTAGGATAAAATTCCCTTTCTAAACTCAACCTTAGGACTATCTTGCATGATAGCATTAGGGTTTTGGTTAGTTCCCCTTAGAGTTCTCTCTCTCTCTCTCTCTCTCTCTCTCTCTCTCTCTCTCACTCTCTCTCTCTCTCTCTTCTCATCTTCAAATAATAATAAAACACCTGATAAAGGCTAATGAGTAGTATACGTTACGAGCCTTATGTTACTTGGGAAATGATGATTGGGTGGTTGCCTCTCAATTATCTAGAATGTTAGCATATGTTCTTCGGACGATATGCGACGCATTCGTTCCTAGGACATAGTCTCTAGTGCAATATGAATTACAAACATTCATTCAAAACACTTCTCTAATAAAAGACTTCAACATAAATAGTCAAACTTCCTTTTCCCTTTGGTTCTCTGTTTAATCTGTGGAAAATCTTTTCAGGCAAAAGAGTGTTGTTAACTCTTAGTTCTACCGCAAACGATAACGCCTAAGTCTCCAATGGTCGAGCTGCATACACCAACTGCTAGAACTACCTGTTAACCCTACTCGGGTAAAAAAACATGTGAACAAACCTGTGTTCCCTTTATCCCGAACTACGTAAGCTCTGATCTCTCATACATGTTGAGAGTACGTAGGCACAAGATGTGATGTCTTGGCGAGCAACCTTTCCTCATCTGTTATCCGTAGTTAGTCGAACTACGTTGACTCTGACTTTCCATTGCACGAGGGAATACGTAGGCCCAGAGCTGCGATGCTCTGTCGAGTCCTGTCCTTTTTCTTTTCTGTTGTCCCAGACCATTAGTTAGATAGATAAACAACCCTTTAGATAAACAACACAAGCATGGATCCCGTTGAGTACAACGGACGTGAGGGGTGCTAATACCTTCCCCTTACGTAATCGACTCCCGAACCCGAGATTTGGTTGCGATGAACGATCTTATCCCTTTTCGTTAGGTTTTTCCTGATCGTTTCCTTTCCCTTGTTTGGGATAAATAACGATAGGTGGCGACTCTTCTGTCACTGATGGCACCTTTTTTCGCAGTAGCGACATCTAGCCCCCGTGCGATCGAGACCCCTTTTCTCTCTCCCCCGTGAGATCGAGACTCCTTTTCTCTCGCCCCCGTGCGATTGAGGCTCCTATTCTCTCGCCCCCGTGCGATCGAGACTGTTTTTCCGTAGTTGGCCGAACTACGGCTGCTATGATCTCTTATATCTGTTGAAAGTACGTAGGCATAGGATTGCGATAATCCTAGTGAGCACTTTCCCTTCTTTCTTACGCTTTAGGTTCCCCGTACCTTTTAAACCAATGACATACTACGTCTTTTCTACCGCAAACAGGTAACGCCTAAGTCTCCAATGGTCGAGCAACAATACACCTAACTGCTAGAACGCGTGCGTTAGTATCATCTACCTTTTTCTCTTGCCCCGTGCAATCGAGAACACCTCATTTACCCATAGTTAGCTTGAATTATGTTTTGCTCTGATTTCTCATACTAGATGAGAATACGTAGGAACGGGACGCGATGTCTTGGGGAGCAATCCCCCCCATAGTTTCCCGAACTACATTGACTCTGACTTTCCCATTGCACGAGGGAATACGTAGGCATAGGGCGTCAATGTCCTATCGAGTCAATTCCTTCCGTTTAGTAGTATCAGCCGTAGATAGTTTGTTTTTCACCCATAGAATTAGACAACAAGCGTGGATCCCGTTGAGTACAACGGACGTGAAGGGTGCTCATACCTTCCCCTTGCGTAACCGACTCCCGAACCAAGATTTGGTTGTGATGACTTGTCTTTCCCTTTTTCGTAGGTTTTCTCTGATCGTTTCCTTTCCTTCTTTTGGGATAAATAACAAAAGGTGGCGACTCTTCTGTCCTTACTGGCCCCTTCTTCACAGGGATGCGACAGAGACAAGTCAAGAGAATCATGTATAAGTCAAAACATTACTTATCATGGAAAAATTCAAAGATCGACATGCATAAATCATAACAATATTTAAGCCTGGAGACAAGTCAAGAGAATCATGTATAATTCAAAACATTACTTATAAAAAAGTTCAAAGATCAACATGCATAAATCATAACAATATTTAAGCATGGATACAAGTCAAGTAGAGGTCACAACCAAAACAACTTGAACATGTGTGGGACATATGTGAATAATTATGTGATTTATGGTGAATCATGTTAGACAAGTAGTTAACAACCAAACATCTAAAGGGATTGAATCATGAATTTGTAAATGATGAGAAACATCTCAAAGGGAAATCATGCATACTTGAACATGTTTGAAAGATAAAACAACAAGTGTATTGAGAACACTCAAGGTAAGGCATGAAAGACATGCACATTTAAATCATTTGATCATAGAAAAGAATAATATATCAAAGGCAAGGTAACAACCAAACATGGCATTGAAACATATCTTTACAAATGAACATGAACTTGAAAGAGTGATAACCAACATGTGACAACAAGGGTATACAAGTTCATACATCAAGTAAGGTTCATATAAGCAAGGTGTACAAGGGTTCATACAAACAAGATGTGCAAGGAGAAACAAGAGAATCAATCAAAAGAAATCAAGAGAAATCTCATAAAAACCCTAAAAAGCATCATACTTTGAATGCACATAAATGCAAGGAAAATAATTATTTTTGGAAATTTCTTGATACAATTGTAGGCATTATAATGGTCAAAATTCAAAAAGAATGGGATCAAAATGATAAAAATCAAAGAAGTTATGATCAAATCAAATTATGAAGAAAGACATGAAAATAATGGTTAAAAAGAAAAATGGAAATGCATCCCATGGGCTTGAACCCATGCACTATCACTCACAGGTTAACACATTACCCATCCAGCTAAAACGCGCTTTGTGAATCAAATGGAAAAAAACACAATATATGCTTAACAATAATTAAACCATGAAAAATTAGCAAAAGGGTTGACCCGCTGGATCGAACCCAGGTCTGGCAAGGTAAAGTGAGTACAAGAGCGCATGGTAAACCACTAGGGTGGTGATACATCCATGGTATCACCCCCACCAATTAAAAGATAAGGTAAAACATGACCTGGGGCCTGGCTTCATGCGCCATGGCTGGCTGGGCAAGATCAGATTTCCACACTTGCAAGAAGCATCATAAATCCATGAATACTCCATGAAAATGGATGATCTAAAGATCAAACTCACTCAAAATTTCACAAGGAATTCAATGGTGCCATTGGTTTTTGCTAAAAATAATTCTATTTAAAAACCTGATAGTAGGATCAAAAAGGTAACAACCTTGCATGTTCGACATCACAACCTTATTCAAATATGATAAGCACTAAGTAACAGTTCAAACATGTCACAAATATCATACCAAACATATCTATGATCAATGTACATCAAAGCATAACATTGTTTGAAAATTTCAAGCTCAAGTGAACTTCCTCTTGGAGCTAACTTGGAATATTCAAGATAGTTGCTTACAGAAGTGCTTGGTTGATTTGAATAACTCCAATATACCTTCAAGAACCTTTTTGTATTCTTGGAATGAAATGGAAGCACTTGAAGCAGAGTCTCCCCTTCTTGCAAAATGTGAAAAGTGGCCAAAATGGAACTTCAAGTAAATGAAGTTGCAGATGGAAAACCAGGTTTAGAAAAGTTTGAGGATGATTTATAGTGTCTTTGAAGTGTTTGAAGGTTTTGAAATGGACTAGATGAGGTTTTGGATATCAAAATGCAGAAAGTCAACAAAAGTGAGGTTTGAGAGTTGACTTTTGTATTTGATGGTTTTTTTTTATGGTTGTGATGGTTTGAACACCTCTAATACATGTGTTTGTGATATGTTAGAAGGATTGGTTTGCTGGTTTAGTGTTTGGAAATGATTTGGAAAGTTTTGTCCAAAATGATGGTTCTTGACACAAATGGTGTTTTGCTTGCAAAAACTAGATTTGAGGATGTTTCCTCTAGTTTCAAGCTCTTGTTTTCTTCCCTTCTATCTTTATCCCCTCTCTTTTAAGCATGATTTGCACCTGTATTTATAGGGCAAGGTTGGAAGCAGAATTTGTGACTTGTTGGTTCCATCTTCTAGTTGGATTCTAACTTGAAGCTTTGTGATTCTTTATGGTTTCAAGGAAAAGTACCATGATTTCTTGAGTGGTTGGGATGTTGCTTCTGACTTTGAAATGGCTTGAGTGCAGGGAGGACAAGTTGGAGGCTCAAGAAGCTGATTTTATGCATAAAGTTACCTTTACCAAATGGAAGTCATGCCTTTATGCCAAAAATGGAAATGTCTTTGAAAATAAGCTTCAACCTTTTGGATAACGCACCAAAGCAATGTGTACTTATATAATTTAAACCAATTCAACAAATAATAAGGTCTTCCACATGAGATCTTTGAGATTTGGATGATTTTGCAAATTGAGCTCATGAGGTCATGACCTAGAAATCAAGTTTTGGACCCCAACTTCTCTTCGAAACTCCTAGCTCACAAATTTTATGGAGTTCTTGTACTTTTTGGAAATCCCTAAACATACTCTACAACTTTCACATTTTGATAATTTCTTGAATTGAAAAGGATCTTGGTAAAAATTGACTTTGAAGTTGACTGAAAATTAGAGTAACAAAGTTGTCAAAGAAAATTCTAAGTGTTTTTGAAATTCTCCCAAACTTTGAATCTTTATAACTCAAAATCTAAGCATCTTTTTTCTCATAAGTCACTAGGAAAATTTTTTATTACATGGGGAGATCTACACATTGATCTTTAGAACTTACAAAATGGATGTGTGGATTGGAAGTTATGACTTTTCAAAGTTAGCACCAATACTAGGGTTTTTCCACACTTAGAAAAAATCCAAGTTTTCCTCGTTTGCAAGAAAACTCTCAAATCTTGATTTCTCATGATCAAAATCATGGATTCAACATATCTTGATGTAATTTGGCTTGGATGCTCCAATTTGAACCAAAAACCCTAAAAGTCAAAGAGTTCACTTTGTCAGATGAATTTTGAACAGATGAATTCAACTGTGTGATCTTCAATGAAATTGCATCTTGAGACTTTTCAAACACCATAAGTAGGCTTCAATGATGTGTATGAACATGTTGGATCATGTCCCAAGGCTTGGGATCATGTTTGGATCAAAAGTCAAAGACACAATTGACTTTTCCTGACAAAACCCTAATTTGGGGCCAGATGAAATTGGGCTTCAATTGACTTGTAGTGAGATCAATTAACACTTGATTCTTGTTGAATATGAGCTTCGTGAATGTATGGGGACTTGATTTTGTGATTATAAATCCAAAACATTGACTGATCAAGCAATAGTCATCTTGTTTCTACATGTGCAAAACCCTAATTCAGATGAATTTAACAACAACAAACATGAGACAAGGTTAGGGTTAGGAAACAATGCTTGATGATCCTAGAATGGTAATGGAATTTAGGGGCAAAATTTTAGGGTAATGATAGTTGCCCCTATTTTAATAGCTTTACCAGATGGTATGGGAGATGACAATCTCCATAGAATCATGGTGAAAGGTATTTAAATATAGCAAACTGAAAATTTTGTCTCTTAGATGCAATGCCATGCCAAGGACGACAAAAACCATGCAAGTCTTGACATGCCATGAACTCTATAATGATTCTTTATGATAAGAAATGCACAAATGCAACATGCAGACAAATATGCAAGCAAACAAAGGAGATCCAACACAACGAGTAACCACCCACTAGGGAAAGTCAACAACACTAGGGAAGCTGAAACAAAGCAGGGAAATCTAAAGTGATCAGGCACGAGGTCCAAACATGATCAGTGTGACATTCTAGAGGAAAGGATCTCCCAACAGTGGCAGGAAACAAATCTATCAGGGAAAACTAAAGAAAATAAAACTTCACTAGGGAATCCAGAAAGAAATAAAAACTTCACTGGGCAAACAAATATCTCCACTGGGGAAAAACCAGGAAGGAACAAAATCTCCACTGGGGAAAAACCAGGAAGGAACAAAATCACCATTATGAAAAACAAAAAAGAATCTCCACCGGGGACTAAACCAAAACGGATAATTTCCTTACATCGAAGAGTTCAAATGGGATCTTCAGGAAACGATTAGAGATGTTGGTGACGACCAAACATCCTAGGATTCACTAGGGATGCTGGTAACAACCAACCACCCTAATATCAGGATTAGATGAACATTGCCAATAACTATTGGACTTTAAAATGGATATGGTAATGACCAAAATCGGTGTGCCAATAACAATTGGACTGTAAACAATGCCAGTCAAAACATTAATGGACTTCCAAACAGATATGGTAACAACAGAATTAGCAATACCAATTGGATTTAAAATAATTCCAGTCAAAACATTACTGGACTTTCAAATGGTAACGACCAAAACAGAAATACCAATAAAAATTGGATTTAAAACAATGCCAGTCAAAACATTATTGGGCTTTCAAAAAGATAAGGTAACAACCAGATCAGCAATACCAATAACAATTGGATTTAAAATAATGCCAGTCAAAACATTATTGGGCTTTCAAAAAATATAAGGTAACAACCAGATCAGCAATACCAATAACAGTTGGATTTAAAACAATTCCAATCAAAATATTATTGGACCTTTTGAGGATTGGTGACGACAAAAAAAAGAGATGCCAATAACAATTGGACTTTAAACAATGCCAGTCAAAACATTACTAGATTTCCAAATAGATATCAATACCAATAACAATTGGATTTAAAGCAATGAAAGTCAAAACATTACTGGACTTCAAGGGATTTCTAGTAACGAGTAGACTTCATGGGGAAAAATCGGAAATCACTAGATAGAAAAAAAAATATTTGAGGAAAAGTAACAACTAACCTCACAGGGTAATATTGGTAACGACTAGACAAAACATCAACAATAATTGGATTCTCTGCTTGAAATTTCTAGTTACAACTAGACTTCACAGGGGAATCTGGAAGCTATCACATAGCTCTTTCATAGTCTTGTTATTCAAATTGGTTCCATTATCTGTTATGATTCAGCTTGGAATTTTGAATCAACAGATAATCCACTTCTTGATGAACGGACACCCACTTGTCTGGTCACGTTGGCGTAGGATGCAGCTTCAACCCACTTTGTGAAATAGTCGATGGCAACGAGGATGAAACGGTGTCCATTAGAGGCCTTTGGCTTAATTTCCCCAATCATGTCAATGCCCCACATAGAGAACGACCACGGTGATGATAGGACATTTAGTAATATCAGAGGCACGTGCACCTTGTCCATATAAATTTGGCATTTATGACATTTTCTGGCATATTGGAAGCAATCGGTTTCCATAGTCAACCAGTAGTATCCATTGCATATCCATTGGCGTGAGTGCCAAATGTTCCTTCATGAATATCTTACATTAAAAAATCTGCTTCTCGTCTGTCGACACACCGAAGCAGGACCATGTCGTGATTTCCTTTGTAGAGCATATCATTGCTAAGAAAGAACTTGGATGCCAACCTTCTCTAAGTTTTCTTGTCAAGCGAATAGTGTTAGCTGGATATTCTTGATTTTGTAGGTACTGTCTAATATCGTGAAACCATGGTTTCCCATCAGACTCCTCCTCCACCATCTGGCAGTAAGCATGCTTAGTCTTCCTCTCATTTTGGATGAGTGTTGCTTCACTAACAAAACGGACCTGCCACATAGCAGCCATCATAGCTAAAGCATCAGCAATGTGATTTTCAGACCTTGGCACATGCTTGAAGGTTATCTCGTCAAAGTACTCAATCATTTCCACAAAATAAGCTCTGTACGGGATTAGTTTCTCGTCTCGAGTCTCCCATTCACCCTTGAATTGGTAGATAACTATTGTTGAGTCACCACTCACTTCCAGAATTTTGACACGGAGATCAATTGCTGCTTCTAGTCCCAAAATGCAAGCTTCATATTGAGCAATGTTGTTAGTACATTCAAAATACAATCTTGCTGTGAAAGGAATATACCCATCAGCTGGGTTCATCAAGACGACACCTATACCATTCCCCTTTTGGCTAGAAGCACCGTCAAACATCATCTTCCATCTCGAACCAAGTTCAGGACCATCGTTTGGGCCTGGCTCTTTGCAGTCTTTCTTAATTAGCATAGTCTCCTCATTTGGGAAGTCAAACTTGAGAGGCTTATAATCTTCTATTGGATGATCGGCGAGGTAATCTGACAAGATGCTACCTTTAATGGACTTTTGAGCAACGTACTGGATATCATACTTTGACAAGAGCATATGCCAACAGGTAAGCCTTCCTATCTGAGCAGGTTTCTTAAAAATATACTTTATTGGATCCATCTTGGAAATCAACAAAGTGATATGACATATCATGTATTACCTCAGACATCTGGTGGCCCAAATAAAAATACAACAAGTCTTCTCCAAGAGTGAGTAACGACTTTAACAATTAGTGAATTTCTTGCTAAGATAGTAGATGGCGGGTTCCTTTCGTCCAAACTCATCATGTTGACCCAATACACAACCCATAGATTCCTCAAGCACTGTCATGTACATGAAGAGAGGTTTTCCAAGTACAAGAGGAATCAAGATTAGAGGTTCTTAGAGATAACCTTTAATTTTTTTGAAGGTTTGTTGACAGTCTTCATTCTAAACAACTGTTTGATCTTTTCGTAACAACTTGAAGATCGGCTCACAAGTAGGAGTCATATTGGAAATAAATCTGGAGATATAATTCAATCTTCCAAGGAAACCACTAACTGTGTTTTCGGTTTGCGGGGATGGCATTTGTTGGATAAATCGAACCTTTTCAGGATCTACTTTAATCCCTCGTTGACTAACGATGAAAACGAGTATTTTTCTAAATCTTACTCCGAAAGTACATTTTGCAGGATTCAGCCTCAACTGGTATTTCCTGAGCCTTATGAATAGCTTTAATAGGTAATCTAGATGATCTTCTTCACTTTAAGACTTGGCTATCATATCATCGACATACACCTCAATTTCTTTATGCATCATGTCGTGAAATAATGTGATCATGCCTCTCTGATAAGTGGCACCAACATTCCTCAAACCAAAGGGCATGGCTTTATAAAAATAAATGCCCCAGGGTGTATGAACCTGATCTTTTCCATGTCCTCGGGATCCATCCTTATCTGATTATATCCTGAGAAACCATCCATGAAAGAAAAGACAGTGAATCTAGCAGTGTTATCTACCAGGGTGTCAATACGCGGCAGAGGGAAGTCATCCTTTGGACTAGCTTTGTTCATATCCCTATAATCTACACATATTCTAACTTTTCCAGACGGATACTTAGGTCAAAGAGGTAACTTGTGAACAACTATAGAGGTATCCAAACCAGACATATCTTGATATGACCAAGCGAATACATAAACATATTCTTCTAAAAGCTTCACTAGTCGTTGTCTGATTTCTTCCCCAAGCGTTGCCCCTATCTTGACCTCTTTCTTGTTTTCTTCAGTGCCAAGATTAAGAAAATCAACCTGCACTTGGTGAGGCTATAGGTCTATGTACTCGTACTTAGACATCTTTGCCAGTTCATCCAGGATCTCAAAATATTCACCTTCATCTCCAGCTTGGTATATGGGTGGGTCAAACTCAGGAGGGAAAACAAAGTCATTGGATTCAACCGGTTTTGAAGTTTCTCTGTATGTTTGGAATGGCTTGATTTATTAAATCACACAAAGACAAATGCACAGAACAAAAGGAATATATTTTTGCTAGTTTTCAAAAGAAATGACATTTTCCTTAAAAGTAAAAAGCAAAAAACAGTAAACAAACAAATGAGGATTTTAACAAAACATCTTCATTGATTATAATAACTTGAAAGCATGTGGCCCATACAAAATAATATGATAACCTTCGGCAGGGTTATGGAATTTTTTTTGAAGGAAACTACAAAACAAAACAAGCAAATTACTTTGTCACAGGAAAGATGACAGGAATCTCAACAGCCTCCCAATTGCTTAGAGCGGCCTCATCATGATATATCAATTGATCAACACATTCGTCCACAAAATCCTCCTCAACAACGTTGATTTGGATGCCTCCACTGATGAACACTTCGTTGATGGTCTTCGGCCGTCTCTTGGAAAACACTTGTGTCTTTTCATGAGTTTGTTTGTAACCCAACCCTTGGCGGTTCGTCTTTGCTCTTGCTTCTACTAACTATATACGAATTAAAACTAAAGCGGATACATAAAAATGCAGGAAAAATATGAATGAAATACTTCAATCTGGTACTAAGGATCCATAATTTCTTCATTAATCCACCATATGCATGGAGGGAATTTCTTCTTGCCCAAGCAAAAGGTTGATTTAAACCTGTGGCTTGCACATTTTGAAAGATACAACCCTTGATTGAATCATTTTCTTTACCTTCTCCTTGAGAACGTAACACTCTTCAATGTCACGGCAAGGTGCTTCTTGGTGGAAGGCACAAAAAACATTAGTCTTAAAGTAACTCTTATGAGCCTGAGGGGTAAATGGTGGAGTTTCTTTCTTGAACAACCCGTTTTATAAGAGTATAGGAAACAACCGGGCATAACTCACAGGAATTCCTCTGGATTCATCACTCTGTTCTGGCCTCTGATTAGTAGATGAAGAAGGACCATCTTGTCGTTGGGATATGACTAACTCCTTAACAAAATTTGTCAAGTTCCTTTTAAGAGCCCTTAGGCTTGCTACTTCATTCTGAAGCTTTTGATTTTCTTGCTCTCGAGCATCTATTATATCCTAAATGGCGGCAGAGAAAGCCTCCATGTTAGTCCTTAAAGCAGAAATTTCTTCTCGAAGTGCCTGATTCTCTTGTTCCAAATGGTCCATCTTCTTTCAAGCTTGAGCCTTAGTATTGCAAGGATGCGGCGGATTCAGTAAGACCGACTGGAGGTAAATAGCACAAAATAAGCCACAGAATAGGAGAATGCATATGCAATTCTTATGGAACGCTAATGCAAATGCAATGCTAACATTAAAAGGAAGCCCAAAATAATGTTTACAAACATTAATAATGGAGAAAAGAGCAAAGCAAAGTAACTTTTCATTAAAAAATGAAATTTTTACAGGAAAAAGAAATACACGTCCAAAGCCCAAGTATGGACATAAATTACAAGATTGAAAGTTGAAACAAAGAGGCCTAATCTTTCTGACAAGAAGATCCTTCCCTTTCTTGAACCTTCATCTTTCTTGTAATTTATTCTTTCTGATTATGATGGAGAAGCTTCCAGAGTTCTTCGTTCTCTTGAACAATCAACCCTCCCACATCTTCTTCTCCTCTTCAGCTTTGACTAAAGTGTCCTTCAATTCCTCCATAGAGAAGGGTTCTTTCGGAGTTGTCGAAGTAGACTCGAAGCGAGTGTAGAACATCTTTAAGTCTATCTCTTTAGACCAAAGCAGGTAAGCCTCTGAAACCATATAGTCTGGATTCCCTAGAGCATTCATCCCTTGGGTATGAAGGTGACGCTAAGCATACTCAATTCGCGCTTTAAAATATGGGTTTCTCCCTTCTTCGAGGAAGCATCTTTCCAAAAGGACTAGATTAGGCTCTTCCTTTGCAGGATATCCTATGTAACACCCCAAGTATAATTGGAATATTTATTTAATTTATTTAAATAAGAATATTTGCATTTCGGTGATTTTTGGTGGTTTTGTGGAGTTATTGAGAATTATGCATTTTTGGGTTATTTATTTAATTAATAGTATATATTATGAATGTATTAGTATTATTATTAATTAAAATAAATATAAGTTGAATAAGTGCAAATTGGACAATTAAAAGGAGTTAGTGAGGGCATTATGGGAAAGCCCAATTTTGAGGCCCAAAACTAGGTTTAACAAAAAGGAAATTGTGAAGGGATTAGGATTCATTTATTAGACTGTGAGAAGAAGTGAGGCCAGAGCTCTAAGGAGGAAGATTTGAGGCAAAAGCTCCGAAAGGTTCCCTAAAAGATTCGAGAAGGCTTTGATCGACAATTAAGGTATGAGGAGTATTACCTTCATGATTTTTCATATGTAACTTTCAATGTACTTAATGTCGATTTAAGGTTTAAGGGTTTTGAGGGTGGATATGAGAAGTAGTGATCTTTGGCATTCGTGGCCTAAATCTATTATTGTCAATCCAACCGTGGAATTCATTGGGGAAAAGGGAAAGTTAGGCCTTCGTGGCCAAAACCATAATTTGTTAGTTGTATAACCCTGAAGGGGTAGGAATATTAGATAGTGAGTAAATCTGATGCCTGCAGGGTAATTGTAGGGAAATTTGTGGTTTAGGGCATGAATATAATATGAGATTGGCCTAATAAACCGTAGGTTTTATGCCTTTACCTCCGTAAGACCTTAGGGATGATTTAGGGATGTTTTGGGGGCATTGGGGAAGTTAATCGTGTGAACATTTGGATGGATTTAGGTTCTGATGCGTAGCAAAATTTGTTGTCATTGCAATGTTCGCCTAGCGAAGAATGCTTCGCACAACGAACAATTTTGTTCCCAGACTCGCCTAGCGAAGAATCCTTTGCACAACGAAGAAACTCACCCCGGACACACTTAGCAAACGAAGCAGAGTTCGCGAATGTTGATCATGTACAGCGATGCCTTGATGTTTGATTTTGTGATTTTTTTTACGAATTGACATGAGTATGACTGTGAGTTTTATGTGATGTGTACATGATTACATGATGATTTCTATGATGTATTAATTGGAAAACTATGATGATGTTACCATGATTTTGATGAATCATATGATGACATGATGTTGCACCCCAAAATTTTCCTAACCTTTTTCTTTAACTGGCTTTTGTTTCATTGCATTCATAGCATAACATTAGCATTAGCATTTGCATACCATGGTCCATTTGCAGGGGATTTAGAAGGATGTGCCTATCAAGAGAGGGCTGTCAAGGTCTAAGCCTAATCAAGGGGTTATATTCAAGCTATCAAGAGTTTATTATCCTCAGAAGAATGTCAAAGCTCATTGAAGGAGTGATTGGTTAAGATTGGTATACCTCCTATCTTGGGGGGGGGGGGGTCAATGAAGATTGTCATATGATTTTGAAGCCATCGTTATGGACCTAAAGCATTATGAGAGCTCACGGGATACCTTGAGGGTCATTTTGGAGTTTGGCCAAGTCATTTTACAAGGTACAAGAAGCCACAATCAAGATTGGAGCAATTAGGGTTTTCATATGGTCAACCCTAAGTCAACAGTTGAATTGAAGGAGTTTGAGACTCAATTCCAAGCAAATATGATCATGGAATGTTGTGTCGAGACATGTCATATATGATTCCAAAATCAAATCATCAATACTCAAGAGTGTGAGAAGTTCCTAGGCTAGGGTTTCCAAGCTTGACAGTGTAAAATCCCCTGGTTTAGTGCCTAACTTCAAGACCACATAACTCAATATGCAAGTTTTATCTCATATTGACACCAACATGAAACATGTATAGCATGTTCATAGCTTTATTTTGAGTACTAGAAGTCCCTCATTGGATTTATAGAACTCAAGATGAATGTCATTTTGGTCCTTGAAAGTCAACCAACACCCATGCCATTTTTAACCTAGAAGGAAGTCTCACCTATCCTTGACCCAAACATTAAAGTTGTTCCTCATAATCTTAGCTTTCCAAAGAGTACTATAAGTCCTTGATTGGATTTATAGAACTCAAGATATGAAGCTTGCAAGGCAAGGGTATTTTGGGAAACTTGGATTATAGGTCACTTTTGGTTATAGGTCCATTTCACCATCTTCGAGCAAAATTGAGAAAAGTGATTTTCAATTCTAAGATTTCCCCAATTTTCGAGCAAAATTGAGGTTGCAAAGAGCTAAAGGAAGATCCAAGGAGTGTTTCTAGGCAGTTATCTTGAAGGATTCGTGTCCATTGAAGGCTGTGTAGAAGCTTCTAACCAGGTAATTACAATCCACCATAGCTCACTCTCTAGGGATCTTTCTTGCGCCATTTTTACATGTATGTAATCCCCATAGGTAGTAGATGGATTCTGGTATGATATTAGGAATGTTTACGACAATTTATGGATCTTGCTCCATTCTTGAGGAGCTTCGTTTTCCATGATTTATGCCTCAAAACTGAAAAATAAGATGATATTCATAATGTACATGGAACAAGGATCATTGTAGACACAAAAATTATGAAGTTTGGTTATGTTTTGAGAACCTCCACTGTCCATACCAATCGGAGAAGATAACCGGCGTTGCACCGGCCACCGTCTGGTCTCCCTCCCTTTTTTTAAACCTTTTCTGAGCTACGTGGCTTTCTATAGATCCTTGGATGTGTTGACTAGAACCTTAGATGGCTGAGATTAGAATACATCGTGTACGCGCATTGACTGAACTACACCCAACACGCATGAAACTCACTGTTTCACTAAAACGGTGAGATGGACTGGGCCCTAATTGATTTTGGCACCCATCTTTTTGGCTGGACCATTGGTATAACGTATAAGACTTGCTATTCAACACCATCTTTTTCCATTTTTCATTTCTTTTTCTTTATTTTCATGTTTTATGGCTGTTTACTTTTAATCCATAAAAAATAGTAAAATGCTTCCAAAATTCATGAAACTTTTTCCCAAGATCCCTCAATATGTTAGATGATTTTACAAATTGTTGGATTATTTTTTAGACCATTTTTCAATTTAATGTGAATTTTACATGATTGGTTATTCTTTAAATGTGAAGAATATACATGTTTACTTCTTGAATTTTATTTCATATTCAAAGCATAGAATAAATTTCTGATTTTTTGTGTGATGATTCTAGACACCTTGATTGATTTGTAGGTTTTTTTTTTCTTCTGATTTTTAGGTTTCATTTAGTTAGGCTTTTGATTAGATCTTTAGCACCCTCCATCTTTGCCCCCTTCATAGGACACTTTAAGGTTTTGGCCCCTGTTAGCATACTTAGGATTGGAGTTTTGCTCCACAATTTTAACCATAGATTCCTAACATCTTAAGGACCCTCTAGGTTTTTTATTAGAATTTTTAGGATTGTTTTCCTATTTTTAATAGATTTTTCATTCTGGTTGTTGTTAGTGTGTTTCCCTTTGAACCTTCACCTAGTTTTGCATTTTAGGTGATCCTTTTGCAATCCTTAGGCACCCAATCCTTGCATTTTCCCATAGTACATAGGTTGAAGCCTATGTAGGTTAAATTTCAAGTCTTTAAAATGTCCATAGCTTGATTAAGATGGACTTCCTTTAGAGCTTAACTTTTAGGGTTCCTTAAAAGCTTTTAGGTGATTGATTTCTCCTCCTTTGTGTGATTCCTTTGCTTTGCTTGGTTCCTACCACCTTCCTCTATCCTATGGTTTAGGGTTCCAATTTGTGAGAGCCTGATTCTTCCTTTGGAAGAATTAAAGTGCATGCCATGAATGGTAGAACTCTTGAGGATATATCTTAAAGATTTTGATTGAGTGTCATGGTGGATTCCTTTGGTTTACACCATGCTTCCTATCATCATTCCCACTTCTTTGTCCATCAATCTTAGGATCCCTCTTATGAGAGCCTGGTTCTTCCTTTGGAAGAATTAAAGTGCATTCCATAAAGAGGTTGAGCCTTTGAGGACTCCTGTGTTGATACACATTAACAATACCTTAGATCTCTACTAGGTTCCCCCTCACTCATCTGTCCTACAATCTTAGGATCCCTCTTGTGAGAGCCTGGTTCTTCCTTTGGAAGAATTAAAGTGCATTCCATAAAGAGGTTGAACCTTTGATGGAATATTGTGTTGATACACATCTAAACTTGATGAATTCCTGGGATGATTTCCTTGCTCCTCATCTTGTTTACCTCTCTCCTTCATGATTGATTGAGTGTTTGTTGTGTTGCATTAGGATAGACTTGCATGTGCAGATACCCTTATGCTTAGGTGCATCATTGCATTAAAGGTTGAGGTGTGCCTCCCTTTGCTTGATTGTTTCTTTTCCTTTTGTCATGTTTGCATCTAAAGGTTGAGGTGTTCCTCCCTTTGCTTGGCTATTTCTTTTATCCTTTGTAATTGCTTGTTTGAATTAGAGGTTGAGGCTTCCTCCCTCTGCTTGTATTGTTGCATTTCATCCCTCATGTTCTCATTTTATCTGCTTGACAACTTTATTCTTTCAGCTTACTGCTTTTTGCTGTTGCTTTCCTTTTGCCATGATCCCTTAGGATTCTCAGATCCTTGTTTAAGGATGATGATGATAGACACTAGTGTTAGAACACAAATTGGTTCTTAGTTATATCTCTATGTTTTGATGATAACACTTATGAAATTTTGTATTAAGAAATTGTATACTCTAAATTGTTTCAAGTATTTTTGCTGCAGATATTAAATTTAATATTCTTCTGAAAGCAAAAATGGATCTGAACATTGAACTACATAAGACTCTGAAGTGTTAGAAGCATCTCTACAGAAGACTCTGAGCGCTGTCTACAGAAGCATCTGAAGCAGAAGCTACAGAAGCATCTGAAGCGTAGAATGAAGACTTTGTATGAAGAATTTCAAGCACTGTTTTTCAGAAGACTCTGATAGTACTGTTCGATGCAAGTACTGAGTATCTGATCTCAAAACTCTTCTCTGATTTATTTCACGTTGAAGCACACTTGCTGCAACACTCTGATACAAAAAATTCTGAAGACAACAAGACTCTGATCACTCAAGGCTCTGATGTTAATTGCTGTGATTTGGAAACTTATTGAAGAAGATTATTCAAAGTTACATCCGTTGGTTATGCCAAACGACTCTTTCCTCTTTTATGCTAGACACAAGAACTCGGGCAAAAAGGATTTCTCTGAACGTTCTACTTCTAGGAAAGGTCAAGTGATGTGAAGACAAAAGGTTACAGCTACTTTGCAGTACACGGTCTTCAATCTTGCAACGTCTTCGACTTCTAAGTCTATTTAAGCAAGCCTTCAACAACTTTCTTCAGTTGACGAACATTGACGAAAATTGAACAATTCATTGAAAACTCTCTCTAAGCTCTCATACAAATTATTTATTCTTTGCTGAATAGTTTTCATAAGTTCTTAAACTTAAGTGTAAATCACAGTTGTGATATAGCTTTCATAGAAGGATTTCAAACACTTGTTTAGTTTACATTCGATTGTAAAAAGTTCCTTAAGAAGACCAAGTTGTGATCTGTAGTTCTTGAGAAGACTAGGAGCAGTTATTCTTAGTGGTTGTTTTTGTAATCAGTTTGATTATAGTGGAATAAGTCCTTGTGGAGAAAGGAAAATAACTCTTGATACGGTGGACTGGAGTAGTTGAGTTCAACGAACCAGGATAAAAATCTTTGTGTTTTTATTGCCATAATATTTTCAAAATCCTTATTCAACCCCCCCTTCTAAGTATTTTCTCACCTTCAGTTGGCATCAGAGCTCCGGTTCTGTGTGTGCTATCACTTCACAGTGAACAAAAAAGATCCAGTGAGAAAAACTCTTGATATTCTTTGGTTGATATTATGGCTGAAGCTTCAACATCCAACAGCAACAACAAATATGAAGAAAGGGATAGAATCAGCACTAAACCCCATATGTTTGATGGGGAGAAGTTTGACTATTGGAATGACAGAATAGAGAGTTTCTTACTTGGTTATGATGCTGATCTATAGGACTTAATCATTGATGGTTATGTTCACCCCACTGACGGGGATGGCAAGAAAATTGATATAAAATCTATGACTGAAGCCCAGAAGAAGGAGTTTAGAAATCATCACAAAGCTAGAACAATCTTATTAAATGGTATATCTCATACTGAATATGAGAAGATTACCAATAGAGAAACTGCATTTGATTTGTTTGAATCTTTGAAGATGACACATGAAAGGAACTCACAAGTTAAAGAGACTAAGGCTCTGGCGCTGATCCAGAAATATGAAGCCTTTAAAACGGAAGAATCTGAATCTATAGAAGCTATGTTCTCTAGATTCCAGATCCTCACAGCTGGATTAAAAGTGCTGGACAAAGGCTATTCAACTGCTGATCATGTGAAGAAGATCATCAGAAGCTTGCCCATCAGATGGAGACCAATGGTCACTGCTCTGAAGCTAGCTAAGGATCTGAACAAGATCACATTGGAGGAACTAATCATCTCTCTAAGGAGCCATGAGATTGAACTTGAGGAAGACGAGCCTCAAAAGAAAGGTAAGTCAATTGCTCTAAAATCTAACAAATCTGTTAAAGCATTGCAGGTGTTAGAGGAAAGTTCTGAAGAGTCTTCTTCTGAAGAAGAAGATGAACTGTCCTTGCTGTCCAGAAGGATCAACAAACTCTGGAAGCACAAACAGAGGAAGTTCAAGAACTTCAAGAAGCCAGATCAATGCAAAAAGTCCTCTGGACACAAAAGATCTGGAAAGAAGGAGGTTGTTTGCTATGAATGCAAAGAACCTGGTCATTACAAGAATGAATGCTCAAAGCTTCAGAAGGAGAAGCCATAGAAGGATGCCTGAGCATAAAAAGAAAGTTCTGATGGCTACATGGGATGATTCAGATGCATCTGAATCTTCATCAGAGTCAGAAGAAGAATGTGGCAACATGGCATTGATGGCTGGTGTGGAAGATCGGGATGAAGGATCATCTGGATCTGAATCTGATTCTGAATCTGACTCAGAAGAGGTACTTTCTGATCTCTCTAGGGAAGAACTTTTTAAAGTTTTATCAGAAGTTCTGAAAAACTATAACCAGATTAAGCTCAAATGCAAGAAGCTTAAAGGTAATCTTGAATCTAAGAATGGTCTGTTAAAGTCAGAAGTTGCTGAGCTCAAAGAAAACAATTTGAAAATGAAAAACAATTTTGAAAAAGCTCAACAGGACTCTGAATCTGAAACTATGTCAAAATGCAAAAATATTTTAGAAGAATATGACTATATTTTTCAGAAGTTTCTGGCTAAAAGCATAGATAGAAGCAAGATGGCTTCAGTGATCTATGGAGTTAGCAGAAACAACAGGAAAGGAATTGGATATGAATCTTCCTCTGGAAAGGATTTAAATCCAATACCTATTGATAAACTTATCATTAAGAAGACTCCCTTATATTCTCATTTTAAGTTTGGTCATCTGAATGATATTAAACACACGTTCTGATCAGAAAGTTTCTGTGTTTAAACCAAAAGTTAGTCAGAACAAACCTGTTGTAAAAAGACAGAAGTTCAGACAAACTTTTAAGGCAACTAACCCAAAAGGACCCAAAAAGATCTGGGTACCTAAGGATAAGATAATACCTGTTGCAGATGTATTTAGCAGTAAAGTCAAGATGCCAGTCATGGTACTTGGACTCTGGCTGCTCACATCACATGACGGGATAAAGGTTTATGTTCCATAGCCTAGAGCTTAAATCTGGAGGAGACGTCAAGTTTGGAGGGAATCAAAAGGGCAAGATTATTGGTTCTGGTACTATTGGCAATCGTAACCTTCCCTCTATATCTAATGTTTTACTTGTAGAATGATTAAAGCATAATCTATTGTCCATAAGTCAATTAAGCGACAATGGAAAGAGGAAGAACAACATTTATAAAATCAATCTCTCAGAACTTAAGGTTCAGAACGTAAAATGCCTTATGTCTGTTAATGATGAGCAATGGGTCTGGCACAAAAGATTGGGGCATATTAATATGAGACGTATATCTCAATTTAATAAACTCAATTTGGTTAGAGGACTTCCTAAGTTGAAGTTCAACTCAGATGCTCTGTAAAATGCCTTATGTCTGTTGTTTCAACTTCAAGACCATTAGAGTTACTTCACATTGATCTGTTTGGACCTGTGAAAACTGCATCCATCAGAGGCAAGAAGTATTGATTAGTCATTGTTGATGACTATAGCAGATGGACATGGGTGAAATTCCTAAAACACAAGGATGAGTCACATTCTGTGTTCTTTGACTTCTGCAAACAAGTCCAGAATGAAAAAGATTTTAAAATTGTTAAAGTCAGAAGTGATCATGGTGGCGAATTTGAAAACAAATATTTTGAAAAATATTTTAATGAAAATGGCATTACTCATGATTTCTCCTGCCCTAGAACTCCATAACAGAATGGAGTTATGGAGAGGAAAAATAGAACTTTGCAAGAAATGGCCAGAACCATGATCAACGAGACTAATCTGGCAAAGCATTTTTGGGCAGAAGCAATAAACACAACTTGTTATATTCAGAACAGAGTGTCTGTAAGAACTCTTCTGGAAAAGACTCCCTTTGAATTGTGGAGGAACAGAAAGCCCAACATTTCTTATTTTCATCCTTTTGGATGTTTATGTTATATGCTGAACACCAAAGAGAATCTGAACAAGTTTGATTCTAAAGCACAGAAGTGTTTCATGCTTGGCTATTCTGAACGCTCTAAAGGCTACAGAGTATACAATACTGAAACACAGATTGTGGAGGAATCTATTCATGTTAGATTTGATGATAACCTTGGCACTCAAAAGCCAAAGTAGTTTCGAAGTTCTGCAGATAGAGAAGTAATTCTCACAGACTCTGAAGGCTCAGAGGCATAAAAGGTTCAAGTGAAAGATCCATAAGCAACGCCATATGCAACTCCTTTAGCTACTCAAATGAACAACTTGAATATTTCTGAAGAATCAAATGTTAGAGGATCATCTTCCAGAATCAAGGCCTCTCACCCAGAGGATGTGATCATTGGAAAGAAGGATGACCCTATAAGAACAAGATCCTATCTCAGATCATCTGAAGCGT
The DNA here is from genome assembly GCA_963859935.3 of Lathyrus sativus. NCBI lineage: Eukaryota > Viridiplantae > Streptophyta > Magnoliopsida > Fabales > Fabaceae > Lathyrus > Lathyrus sativus. Next base: position 13,078 of record CAWUDS030006249.1, on the reverse strand, counting down.
CATTATTTGGTTTGGTGTTAGTTATTAAACCAACTTCTGTGGATGAAGCTCTGCAAGACAATGACTGAATAATTGCCATGCAAGAAGAGCTCAATCAGTTCACAAGAAATGACGTTTGGGATTTGGTTCCAAGACCAAAAGGATTTAAGATAATTGGAACTAAATGGGTCTTTAGAAACAAGTTGAATGAAAAAGTAGAAGTTGAAAGAAACAAAGCAAGGGTTGTTGCTCAAGGTTATAGCCAGCAAGAAGGAATTGACTACACAAAGACTTATGCTCCTGTGACCAGGTTAGAGTCTATTCGTTTACTCATTTCTTTTGCTGCACAAAATAAAATCACTCTATATCAGATGGATGTTAAGAGTGCCTTCTTAAATGGGATTATAGAAGAAGAAGTTTATGTTCACCAACCTCCTGGTTTTGAAAGTGATAAATTTCCAGAACATGTCTTTAAACTTAAGAAATCTCTTTATGGTTTAAAACAAGCTCCCAGAGCTTGGTATGAGAGATTAAGCAATTTTCTTCTGGAGAAAATTTTTATCAGAGGCAAAGTGGACACAACTCTCTTCTGTAAAACATTTAAGAAAGATCTGTTAATTTGTCAAATATATGTGGATGATATTATATTTGGATCTACAAATGTTACGCTGGGAAAGGAGTTTGCTCAATGTATGCAGGCTGAATTTGAGATGAGCATGATGGGAGAATTGAGATTCTTTCTGGGAATTCAAGTCAACCAAACTCCAGATTGCACTTACATTCATCAGACTAAATATGTAAAAGAGCTTTCGAAGAAGTTCAACATGACTGATAGTAAGATGGCAAAGACTCCTATGCATCCAACAAGCACTCTGGGTAAGGAAGAGGTAAGTAAGAAAGTAGATCAGAAACTCTACAGAGGTATGATTGGATCTGTTCTCTACTTAACTGCTTCTAGACTTGACATTTTATTCAGTGTATGCTTGTGCGCAAGATTCCAATCAGATCCTAGAGAATCACACTTAACAGTTGTTAAGAGGATTCTAAGGTATGTGAAAGGTACTTCTAATGTGGGTTTGTGTTACTGAAAATCTGATGAGGTTAAACTAGTTGGATTCTGTGATGCTGATTACGCTAGAGACAGAGTTGAAAGAAAAAGTACTTCTGGAAGTTGTCAATTTCTGGGAAGAAATTTAATCTCCTGGTACAGCAAGAAACAACCTACAATTGCGCTATCAACTACATAAGCAAAATATATTGCTGCTGCTGGATGTAGCACTCAGATGCTCTGGATGAAAAGTCAGCTAGAAGACTATCATATCTTTGAGAGTAATATTTCTATATTCTGTGATAATACTTCTGCTATATGCTTGTCTAAAAACCCAATTTTACACTCTAAGGCTAAGCATATAGAAATTAAACATCATTTCATCAGAGACTATGTTCAGAAGGGTATTATAAATTATACTTTGTTGATACAGATCATCAATGGGCTTATATTTTCACAAAACCCCTTGCTGAAGATAGGTTTAAGTTTATTCTGAAAAATATTGGTATGGAATTTTGTCCAGAATAATATTTATCAGAAGCAACTTTCTCAGATGCAAAATGTTTAAACTCTGAAGTATTTCATCTGTATTTCATTTAATTTCTTGAATTATTATTTCTGTGTGTATCTGAACTAACCAATCTTAGAGGATTTGAACGTTGGCTAACGTTTCATTTCTCAAGAGTTTTCTGAAGTACACGCAAGCAAACACGTGTCACTCTAGAATCTGAAAAGATGGAGTGCACCATACTGAAGAGACGTTTGAGGTATTGTTTGAATAGTTGGTTTCTTGGTTTTCCCCCCAATTGTCATAATCTTTAATGCTTTGAAATGATTAATTTATTTTTATTAAATGCCATTAATTGTTAAGTGTGTACGTGCTGAACGTGTGACCTTTTGTGTGCCCTAAATTTCTTCTATAAATTCCACAAATCTCATCATTTCACACTTTTCACTCTCACAAACACGTTTATGCATTTCTGCTTGTTCTTTTGCCTTCATCTCAACCTAAAACCCAAATCTGTTCGTAAACCCATTTCTTCAACATCTTCAACAATGGCTACTTCATCTTCAACTGCAGCTCAGTTCCAATCTATAATGGCTGCTGTTGCTTCATCAAACATGGGTGTTGTCCCTTTTAAGGAACCCATCAGAACTTTACTCACGCCTGTTGATAAGTTGGAGGTTTTGTGTGAGTCCATAGTTAATTTTGAATCATTTGCAGAAAATGGGTATGATCTTCGTCCCATCATTGATGCACAATGTTGGACCAAGTTGTTTGACAGATTAATGGGACCAGTTTACCCTCGTCTGGTAAAGGAATTCTGGATACATGCTTCTTGTTGCCCTAAGTTCATAGTTTCTTTCGTTCTGGGGAAAGAAATCATCATTACTGAAGCTTTGATAAGGAAACTCATAGGATATGAGGAGACTAATGGAGTCACTAATCTACCATCTGGGCGTGTGGACATGACTGAAGTATATAAAGAAGTTTGCTCATCTGGAGTAGCTTCTAACAAGGTTAAGGATCTGAAACCTGCTTACAGAATCTGGGCTAAGATTTTCATGAGCTGCATTCACCACAAAAAATCTTCAAATTCTCCAGATTATGTTAACACTAATCAGCTTTACTTCATGTATTTCCTGAGTTAGAGCACCAAGGTGGATCTGTCATATCTTCTGTTTAATCATCTGTGGACACATGTTAAACAGTCAAGGGAAGAGTTCTGAAACAAGCACCAGAAGCTTAGAAACTGGATTCCAATGGGTAGACTAATCTCAGACATTCTGACTGAGAATGGTCTTGTTGATCATCTGTTTGAAGCTGGAATGAAGGAAGAATTGACTTCTGCAGTTGAAAAACCTCTGAACGGGAAGAGTCTTCAGAGGATGAAAGTTGTAGAAGAAGTTACTTCTGCTCCAAAGAAATTCAACTCTGAAGAGGTCACTCAAAGAAGAGTTCCTGTTGCAAATTTCCCCATGTTCTTTGCCAATGAACCAAGGGAGATGTTCTGCAATACATCACAAATTGTATGAATGAAGGAATTCCTCTGCCAGCAAATCTGATTCAGAAGGCAGGTGAACCTGCTCCAGATCTGTATGAGGCCAGACATAAGAAGAAGAGAAAGGTTGCTACAGAATAACCTTTTAAACCCAAGAGGAAGGCTACTGGTGATGTACTTTTGTCAAGCCAAAAAGAGTCAAGAAATCAGAGATCAATCCTCCAGAGGCAAGTCTAGGCGAAATTTTGGAAACTGTAAAAGAGGTATTAACATATGATCAAACTCTTCATGAACCAATTATACCATCACCCTCACCGTCACCTCCTCGTGTTTCTAAACCTAAGAAACCTTTTGTTAGACCATCTGTAACCCAACCTATTGCAACTCCATCTGAAAAGTATCCATCTGAACCAACACCGTCTAAACCATCTGAGAATCCCTCATCTGACAAACAAACTCCTGCACCAAAATCATCTGAAATTCTCCCATCAGAACCACCACCAACAAAACCAGCAGAACTAACACCAACACCTTCTCCACAACAACCTGATCTTCAACAAACTTCTATACCTGAACCAATACCATCTGAACCTATTGTATCTGAATCACCAAAATCTATACCTTCCAATCCACAACCTAACCCTCAACCAGAGCAACCCAAACCCACTGAATCATACATATCTGATTCTGAGGTTCTGGATGTCCAACCCCTCAAAATTATGTTTGATGTATCTTCCACATCCTGTCCTTCATCTACCTCATCTGATTTATCTGAATCTGATGTTCATCCAGATGTTAGCTCACCACCATCTCTTCGTGGCTATAAACCCAGAACTTCTGAGTTTGTATCTTTTGCATCCTTTAAACCACATCCCTCTGATCCCCTTCCTTCTGGTCTAAAACCTAAAAACTTTTATACCAGAATAGAACCATCTGACTCTATCACTCCATACAAACCTAGTTCTTCAACTATTCTACCATCTATTCTCCAAACCTATATTGAACAACAACCTGATATCATTCCATCAGCACCTTTGCTTTCTCAAAACTCTGTTTTTACCCCCTACACTTCTACACCATTTGATGTCATTCCCCCTGCATAAAATTTTAAACCATTTCTATTTCCCACTTCATCCTCATCGAGATTCAAAAATTTCACTTCATCTTCTGAACAACCATCTTTTCCTTCTTATCCTCGTCCTCTGATCATTATTCCAACGTTTACTATACCATCCTCATCTGACCAACCTCAACCACCAAATCTGGAAACCTTCATTAAACCTAAATCCAGATTAGATGTTAATACTCTGTTTGCAAGTTTCAAGAAGGAAATCAGAATTAGTCTAAACTCTATGGAAGAGAAATGTCTCTCAAGCATCAATCCAGAAGCTTCTGAAGAATGTTGGGATAAGTTCATTGCCAGATTCAATGATGTTGCTTCAAATCTGAAGAGTGTTTGCTCTGATGATGTGAAGATCAGATTCGCTGAGCTTACCAGAACAATGCTTTGGAATGTGACCAGATCTCCCACATTGCTTCTTGAGAATGCACCTTCATCTTTTGGAGTGTCTGCTACTTCTGAGACTGTTGAAGGATCTGCTTCTGAAGTCATTCAGGAAGAGAATCCTTTGGCTCTGATGATTGTGGACAAATCATCTGCATCTGCGCCTCCAGAATCTGCAACTCTAATGGAAATTGACTCTGCTCCTACTCTTGCATCAGAATCTTCTCCGTCTACTTCTTTTGAGATCAAGAAAGAGAACCCAGAATTAGAAGATAAGATTGTTGTGCTGGAAGCTGGTCAATCTGAGATAAAGTCCTGGATGGCAAGGCAAGATCAGAAGACTGAGAACATTGAGAAACAAATGTACACACAAGAACAATCTTCATCTGAGATCACTCACCTTCTGAAGATGCTTCTTTCCAAACAATCCTAGATTTATGTTTTCTTTTATTTGTCTTTTAAAGTTTTTCTTTTTGATTATGACAAAAAGGGGGAGAAAATGAAATTCTAACTGACTGTTCAAATTATAACTAACATGAATTTTTAGTCTTTCAGAACTATAACGATAAATCTGACAAAATTCTTTAAAGTAACTCTGAGATCCCCAGATCAAGTTTTAACCAATCAGGCTTTGACTATGAAACGTTCATCCAAATGAAGCTCTAATTTTGAACATTCAGGCTCTGATTTTGAAAAGAATACTCATGCAAAAAGGGAAGTTTATATTCTTTCTTAGTATTCAATTCAGGGGGAGATTCATAATCTCAGGGGGAGTTATATTTATCTTTTATTGAACAAAATTTCCTATGTTTTTGTCATCATCAAAAAGGGGGAGAATGTTAGAACACAAATTGGTTCTTAGTTATATCTCTATGTTTTGATGATAACACTTATGAAATTTTGTATTAAGAAATTATATACTCTAAATTTGTTCAAGTATTTTTGCTGTAGATATTAAATTTAATATTCTTCTGAAAGCAAAAATGGATCTGAACATTGAACTACACAAGGCTCTGAAACGTCAGAAGCATCTCTACAGAAGACTCTGAGCGCTGTCTACCGAAGCATCTGAAGCAGAAGCTATAGAAGCATCTGAAGCATAGACTGAAGACTTTGTATGAAGAATTTCAAGCATTGTTTTTCAGAACACTCTGATAGTACTGTTTGCTGCAAGTACTGAGGATCAGATCTCCAAACTCTGCTCTGATTTATTTCACGCTGAAGCACACTTGCTGCAACACTCTGATACAACAAATTCTGAAGACATCAAGACTCTGATCACTCAAGGCTCTGATGTTAATTGTTGTGATTTAGAAACTTGTTGAAGAAGATTATTCAAAGTTACTTTTAATTAATAAAAAATAGCAAAATGCTTCCAAAATTCATGAAACTTTTTCCCAAGATCCCTCAATATGTTAGATGATTTTACAAATTGTTGGATTATTTTTTTAGACCATTTTTCAATTTAATGTGAAATTTCCATGATTGGTTATTCTTTAAATGTGAAGAATATACATGTTTACTTCTTGAATTTTATTTCCTATTCAATGTATAGAATAAATTTCTGATTTTTTGTGTGATGATTCTAGACACCTTGATTGATTTGTAGGTATTTTTTTCTTCTGATTTTTAGGTTTCATTTAGTTAGGGTTTTGATTAGATCTTTAGCACCCTCCATCTTTGCCCCCTTCATAGGACACTTTAAGGTTTTGGCCCCTGTTAGCATACTTAGGATTGGATTTTTGCTCCACAATTTTAACCATAGATTCCTAACATCTTAAGGACCCTCTAGGTTTTTTATTAGAAATTTTAGGATTGTTTTCCTATTTTTAATAGATTTTTCATTCTGGCTGTTGTTAGTGTGTTTCCCTTTGAACCTTCACCTAGTTTTGCATTTTAGGTGATCCTTTTGCAATCCTTAGGCACCTAATCCTTGCATTTTCCCATAGTACATATTTTGAAGCCTATGTAGGTTAAATTTCAAGTCTTTAAAATGTCCATAGCTTGATTAAGATGGACTTCCTTTAGAGCATAACTTTTAGGGTTCCTTAAAAGCTTTTAGGTGATTGATTTCTCCTCCTTTGTGTGATTCCTTTGCTTTGCTTGGTTCCTCCCACCTTCCTCTATCCTATGATTTAGGGATCCCATTTGTGAGAGCCTGGTTCTTCCTTTGGAAGAATTAAAGTGCATTCCATAAAGAGGTTGAGCCTTTGAGGACTCCTGAGTTGATACACATTAACAATACCTTAGATCTCTACTAGGTTCCCCCTCACTCATCTGTCCTACAATCTTAGGATCCCTCTTATGAGAGTCTGGTTCATCCTTTGGAAGAATTAAAGTGCATTCCATAAAGAGGTTGAACCTTTGATGGAATATTATATTGATACACATCTAAACTTGATGAATTCCTGGGATGATTTCCTTGCTCCTCATCTTGTTTACCTCTCTCCTTCATGATTGATTGAGTGTTTGCTGTGTTGCATCAGGATAGACTTGCATGTGCAGATACCCTTATGCTTAGGTGCATCATTGCATTGAAGGTTGAGGTGTGCCTCCCTTTGCTTGATTGTTTCTTTTCCTTTTGTCATGTTTGCATCTAAAGGTTGAGGTTTTCCTCCCTTTGCTTTGTTATTTCTTTTATCCTTTGTGATTGCTTGTTTGAATTAGAGGTTGAGGCTTCCTCCCTCTGCTTGTATTGTTGCATTTCATCCCTCATGTTCTCATTTTATCTGCTTGACAACTTTATTCTTTCAACTTACTGCCTTTTGCTGTTGCTTTCCTTTTGCCATGATCCCTTAGGATTCTCACATCCTTGTTTAAGGATGATGATGATAGACACTAGTGTTAGAACACAAATTGGTTCTTAGTTATATCTCTATGTTTTGATGATAACACTTATGAAATTTTGTATTAAGAAATCATATACTCTAAATTTGTTCAAGTATTTTTGCTGCCTTTATTAAATTTAATATTCTTCTGAAAGCAAAAATGGATCTGGACATTGAACTACGTAAGACTCTGAAGCGTTAGAAGCATCTCTACAAAAGACTTTGAGCGCTGTCTACAGAAGCATCTGAAGCAGAAGCTACATAAGCATCTGAAGCGTAGAATGAAGATTTTGTATGAAGAATTTCAAGCACTGTTTTTCAGAAGACTCTGATAGTACTGTTCGATGCAAGTACTGAGGATCTGATCTCAAAACTCTTCTCTGATTTATTTCACGCTAAAGCACACTTGCTGCAACACTCTGATACAACAAATTCTGAAGACATCAAGGCTCTGATCACTCAAGGCTCTGATGTTAATTGCTGTGATTTAGAAACTTGTTGAAGAAGATTATTCAAAGTTAGATCTGTTGGTTATGCCAAAGGACTGTTTCCTCTTTTATGCTAGACACAAGAAATCGGGAAAAAAGGATTTCTCTGAACGTTCTACTTCTAGGAAAGGTCAAGTGATGTGAAGACAAAAGGTTACAACTACTTTGCAGTACACGGTCTTCAAGCTTGCAACGTCTTGGACTTCTAAGTCTATTTAAGCAAGCCATCAACAACTTTCTTCAGTTGACGAACATTGACGAAAATTGAACAATTCATTGAAAACTCTCTCTAAGCTCTCATACAAATTATTTATTCTTTGCTGAATAGTTTTCATAAGTTCTTAAACTTAAGTGTAAATCACAGTTGTGATATAGCTTTCATAGAAGTATTTCAAACACTTGTTTAGTTTACATTCGATTGTAAAAAGTTCCTTGAGAAGACCAAGTTGTGGTCAGTAGTTCTTGAGAAGACTAAGAACATTTTTTCTTAGTGGTTGTTTTTGTAATCAGTTTGATTATAGTGGATAAAGTCCTTGTGGAGAAAGGCAAATCACTCTTGATAGGGTGGACTGGAGTAGTTGAGTTCAACGAACCAGGATAAAAATCTTTGTGTTTTTATTGCCATAATATTTTCAAAATCCTTATTCAACCCCCCCCCCCCTTCTAATTATTTTGTCACCTTCAACTAGGTTCTAATCCTTTGCATGATAACATTAGGATAAATTCCCCTTCAAACTCAACATTAGGGCCATATTGCATGACAACAGTAGGTTTCAATTAGTCCCCCTGTAGAGTCCTTTTCGCTTCTCATCTCAAAATAACAGTAAAACACTTAATAAAGGCTAATGAGTATTGTACGTTACGAGCCTTAAGCTACCCAGGAAATGGTTATTGGAGGGTTTCCTTTCAGTATCCAGGATGTTTAGTGTGGCACCCTTTGGGTGACATGCGACGCATTCACTCCTAGGTCATAGTCTCTAGTGCAATATAAATTACAAACATTCATAAAAAACACTTCTTCTCCTAAAAGACTATAAAACAAACGCCAAACTCATTTTTTCCCTTTAGGGATCCCTTTAACTAGGAAAACCTTTTCAGATGAAAAGAGTGTTGTTAAGATTTGGTTCTACCACAAACAGGCGTTGTCCCTAATTGCTGGAACTGTAGTTTAACCTTACTCGGATAAAAATCCACGAACAAACGTGTGTTCCATTTTTATCCCAAACTACGTTAGCTCTGATCTCTCATACCTGTTGAAAGTACGTAGGCACAAGATGTGATATCTTGGCGAGCAACTTTCCCCCATCTTTTGGTCGTAGTTAGCCAAACTACGTTGACTCTGACTTTCCCATTGCACGAGGGAATACATACGCCCAGAGCAGCAACTCTTTATCGAGTCCTTTTCCTCCTTTCCCTTTTTCTTTCTTTTAACCCAGACCATTAGCTAGATAGATAAACAACCCTTTAGATAAACAACGCAAGCATGGATCATGTTGAGTACAACGGACGTGACGGGTGCTAATACCTGAAGGTGAGAAAATACTTAGAAGGGGGGTTGAATAAGTATGAAGATAAAATCTTAGAAATAAAAACTCAAGTATTTTTATCCTGGTTCGTTGAACTCAACTACTCCAGTCCACCCTTCCTAGAGTGATTTTCCTTTCTCAATCAAGGACTTAATCCACTATTTAATCAACTGATTACAATAGTAAGCACTAAGAACAACTGTTCAAAGTCTTCTCAAGAACTACTGATCCTAACTGGATCTTCTTAAGGTTTACAACCAAATGTAATAACAAATACAAGTGTTTAAATTGCTTCTAAAAAGCTTTATCACAACTGTGATTTTTCACTTAATATTAAGAACAAAGAAATTAATTCTAGAAAGAATGTGAATAGTATGAGAGCTTTGAATATTGATTTCTTTTCAGGTAAAAACGTCAACTGAAGAAGATGGGTGAAGACTTGCTTTTATAGGCAGCTTGAGCCAAGAGAACTTCATGTTGAGAAGAGTGTCCAAAAGGTCTGAGCCTTTTTGTCTTCACATCAAGTGACCTTTCCTAGAAGAAGAAAGCACAGAGAAATCATTTTTGTCTGTGTTCTTGTGTCTAGCATAAATAAGGAAAGAGTCGTTTGGATTATTCCAACGGACATAATCTTTGAATTCTTCTTCTTCAAATTTCAGCAAGATTCATCAGAGTCTAATTTGATCAGAGCCTTCTAATGTTTGATCAGAGTTTTGCTGAATCAGAGTCTTCTGCAGCAGGTGTGATTTTAGCGTGTGTAAGTTCAAAGCATATTTGAGTCAGATCCTCAGTACTGGCAGCTTTAGTACTTTCAGAATCTTCTGTAGTAACTATGCTTTGAAAACTCTTCATACAGAATCCTTCTTTGGTTCAGATGCTTCTGACTTGCTTCAGATTCTTCTGGAGCTTCTGCTTCAGATCCTTCTGGAGCTTCTTCTTCAGATCCTTCTGGAGGCTACGCTCAGGATCTTCTGTTGGCAACATTCAGAATCTTCTAATGGATGCATCTGACGTTTCAGAACCTAGCATATTTCTTATGTTCAGTTCTGATTTGCTTCTGGAGTGATAATTATTTTGATATCTGCAGCAAACACACTCAAGCAAATTTTAGAGTATATAATGCTTAATTACAAAATTTCATAATAGTTATCATCAAAACATAGAGATATTATTAAGAACCAATCTGTGTTCTAACAATCTCCCCCTTTTTGATGATGACAAAAACATCAGAAATTTTGTTTAATTGAAAATATAATAATTATAACTCCCCCTGAGTTGATGAATCTCCCCCTGAATTAAATACAAATAAGGAATAGAGACTTCCCTTTTGTCTTGAGTATTCTTCAGAGTTAGAGCTTGATTGTTCTTTAACATTTGAGAGTCAGAGTTTGATAATTGTCAAATGATCTGAGAGTCTCAGAGTTTCTTTTACAGAGTGTACTTATCAAATGTTCTGAAATACTCAGATTTAATGTTAGATAAAATAGATATGTCTGAAGTTTCATTCTGGTGAAGTTTAATTAAACAGTTCAGATCTATATTTTCTCCCCCTTTTTTGTCATAAGCAAAAAGTAATAACTTTGAAAAGACAAATAGAAGGAAACAGTAAATGAGATAAATCATGTGGAGAAAAACTTTGAAACATTCATTCAATTCAGAGCAAGAGTACACACATCAGAAGATATTCAAAATACATAAGCAAACATCAGATGCAAACATCAGAATGAAAAAAATGAATAAACTAAGAGTGTTTTGACAAAAGCATCTTCAACAGATCCGTGATCTCAGAAGAGGACTGTTCTTGTTTTGACATCCAATTAGCCATTGTTTCATTCTTCGGATCCTGTTGGGACATCCACTGAGTCATGTCTTCAGACTTCTTATCTTGTTTAGCCATCCATGACTTGATTTCTGATTGACCAGCTTCCAGAACTGTAATCTTATCCTCAAGATCTGGATGTTCTTTCTTAATCTCAGATGAAGAAGATGGAATGGTTTCTGAAGCTTGAATAGAGTCAATTTCCATAGGGGCTTTAGAGCTTGGAGCAGTATAGCCAGAAGGATGTTCTATTAGAGTCATGGCCAGAGGGTTGTCTTCAGATGCAGATTCAGTATTCTTTTCTGATGATGAAGGAGCATCTGTAAGAAGCAGTGGTCCAGATCTCTTAACAGTCCAGAACAGACTTCTAGCAGCTTCAGCAAATCTGAGCTTCGCATCATCAGAACATATGTTCTTCAGATTTGATGCTACAGTGTTGAATCTGTTTATGAAGCCATTCCAAATGACATCAGATTCCTTTGCATCCATTGTTGCTGAATACTTCCTTTGTACAGTACCTAAATACTTCTGTATTTCTTGCAAAAAAACATGTAAATAAATTATCAACATTTAGTCTAGGTCTGGGGTGTAACAGAGTTTCCAAGGTTATTGGCTTTGGTTGGGGAGTAGGTGGAAATATGGATTTGTGAATGGAGATTAGAGGAGGAGGGTAGTAGGGTATGAAAGGAATTTCAGGGGATTTGTCAGGTTTTGATCTGTTTAAGGCATTCAACAGATTTGGTTTTTCTTTTGTGTGATAGGAAACCAGTTTACGAGAGGCAGAAGGTACACACTCAGATGTGCTTGCCTTGGGTATAGGATTAGGAATGGTGATTTTAGAAGATGTTTTAGGTGTTGGAATAGGATCTGGAAATTTTTCACTCTCAAAACCAGGAGGCTGGTGGACATAAACTTCTTCTACTATAATACCATTTAGAAAGGCACTTTTAACATCCATCTGATATAGAGTGATGTTATTTTGTGCAGCAAATGAAATAAGAAGGCGCATAGATTCTAACCTTGCTACTGGAGCATAAGTTTCAGTGTAATCAATACCTTCTTGTTGACTGTACCCTTGAGCAACAAGCCTTGCCTTATTTCTTTCAACTTCTCCTTTCTCATTAAGCTTATTTCTGAAGACCCATTTAGTTCCAATTATATTGAATCCTTTTGGTCTTTGAACTAAATCCCACACATCATTTCTGGTGAATTGATTTAACTCTTCTTGCATGGCAATAATCCAATCATTGTCTTGTAGAGCTTCATCTACAGAAGTTGGTTCAAATACTGACACCAGTCCAAATAATGATGCTTCAGATCATCTAAGAAAGGATCTTGTTCTGATAGGATCATCCTTCTTTCCAATAATAACATTCTCTGGATGAGAAGCTTTGATTCTGGAAGATGTTCCTCTAACATTTGATTCTTCAGAAATGTTTAAATTGTTCATCTGAGAAGTTAAAGGAATGGCATCTGGCGTTGCTTCTGGTTCCTTCACTTGATCTTTGTCTGCCTCTGAGCCTTCAGAGTCTGTGAAGACTACTTCTCTATCTGCAGAGTTTTCAGACTGCTTTGGCTTTTTACTACAAAGCTTATCATCAAATCTAACATGAATAGATTCTTCCACAATCTGTGTCTCAGTGTTGTATACTCTGTAGCCTTTAGAGCATTCAGAATATCCAAGCATGAAACACTTTTGTGCTTTGGAATCAAACTTGTTCAGATTTTCTTTAGTATTTAACATGTAGCAAATACATCCAAAAGGATGAAAATATGAAATGTTGGGCTTTCTGTTTTTCCACAGTTCATATGGAGTCTTCTCCAGAAGAGGTCTTACAGACACTCAGTTCTGAATGTAACAGGCTGTGTTGATTGCTTCTGCC